>UYYA01000244.1:0-82673 GCA_900624975.1 Angiostrongylus costaricensis
AATGGCGAGACTTGGTGCCAGTCGCTGTCCCATTGCCAACCCTCTTATTTGGGCGCAGTACTTTCCGGACCATCTGAAGATTGATCAGCTCAAGCAATCTTTTAAGAGTGCCATCAACTGCTCTATCTTGAAACCATACATGTTTATTTTTCCTTCGTGTTGTATAAGAAGTTCGCATATGGCTTGCGTTGCGGAGTCATTCGACACGTTTGTATAAAGGGCGGTAACGTCGAAGGACTCCATCACGCACGCGCTGTTGGGCTGCGCAGTACGTAGACGATCCAGAAACATCTGGGTATTCGAAAGATGGGCTGGAATGTGTTTCAACAACTGGTTAAATATTAAGGTTAAAAACCATGTTATCCTATCCGTTGACCCGTCTACGCAGCTAATGATAGGTCTAACCTTAAATAGTGATGGATCGTTAGACGCAAGATCATCGCTGGATACTAACTTATGAGTTTTTATAAGCAAGTACAAGACGGGGCATGTTGGTAAGAATTTAAGTTAGTTGATGGATAGCTGCCGCAGAGTTATCGCCCATGTATTATTATTATTAACGCCCATACTTACAACAAATAAACGGCTCTGAAGAAGGCGAAACCGCAGAAACGTCAGCTATTGTATTCTAATAAATTCTATGTTAACAACCTCGTGTCTACTTATTGAAGAAAAACATTGAAGTAACGTTATTATTGGATTTAAATATCAATAGCCACCGAGCGGTGTTCTACTGCGTTAAAATCGACTCGATGTGGCTCGTAAAACTATGTCACAGGAATGAATGGTTGTGGAGAATTGAGACGAGTCATTGCTGCATTGAGGAAGGTGAAAGCACCAGAAGGTTAATCGAATAAAAAATTTGTGGCAACCTCGTTTAAGCAGAACGACCTTACAGGATATCGGTTTCTTAAAAAAAACGACTAAGCTTCGGTGAGAAAAAACCAACTATTTTCCACACGAGTTGACACGAGCTTGCTAAAAAATATTTATCCAACTGAAGTTTCGACGTATTCGTCTTCTTCAGACCTGGATATAACCGTACAAGTTGTCCATTGATGATCGCCCTGGCGTTCCGAGGGTTCATTGTACAGCATTTGCCAACAATTAAATACCAATGAATAATATTGTACGGCAAATAGCGAAAATCTGTCCTGAATAAAGACGCAACGGCAAAGGAAGTTCTCATTCGATCTGTACTCTCTTTACTTGATCCGATACCACACGATTCGAACGTTCACATAGTGACGACGACCAGCTCGCAACCATCGACACGTATCAACATTGCTCTGAAGGAGGCGGAGACTGTAAGCATCAGCTGAATGAGAATATAGCAAGCAACCTCGCATCAGGTCAGTCATGTAGAAAAGATGTGGGTTACTTAGTTATTTTTTCGAGGTCAAGTAAAGTCGGCTTATTGAGATGGCAGCGAAAGGTGTCCGCACAAGATGGACAAAATTGATCCGACGAAAAAAAGTGGCATCGGATAAATAGACATTCGAATTTCCTCATTTAGCGAATCGGAAGGAAAGCACTTAAAAATTCTGAAAGCGCCATTATTCAGAAAAGTGAACTATGTAATTCTAAAAATCAACGGCTGTAAAAACCAATCTTACAATATTTTGCAACCTTAGCCCAGCTGGAACTGTGGTCGGTCACATGAGCGTGCGATTTTGTCCTTTATACTCCCTTTTCAACCTTTTTATCATTGATGTGAAATTTCCTCCCTATGGTTTGCCGCCACGTCGTGGTTGGGAGGTGTTTATCGCTGTCGGACTGTGACGCACTGCGGGGAGATTCATCCTCCCTGCAAGATCTCCCAAGCTGAGAGGGAGTCCAGCATTTCCATCAGGAAGCCCGGCTAAGAGTAAACCAGTGCCAGGATCGACCACCTTCCTAGTATCAAACTAGTCGCATGGTGGCAAATCTCCCTCTGATCCACAAGAGCGCCGGCTGCCTGTGGTGGTGAATAACCGGGAGCCCTTGGCCAGGCTGACCTGGGGGCTGCAGGGAAATAAAATGATTGAAGGAACAAAACGCCGGGATTTCGAATTTTGGACGATGTGGCACATGAACGATATATTGAGAGCTATGAATTCCACAAAAATCGTTCGCTGACTGGCTGCTTCGACGGTTTTGATAGTTTGCTTGCTTTGGTGAATGCTGCTGGTACAGAAAAGAGGCTTTATCTTGTCATAAACAAAGCAGTTAAAGGATATCAAAGGTTTTTAAGAAAGAATCGCTTAACAAATTCACCAATAGACGCCGGATTATCATGTTGTTCAAATTAATTACATGAGAATATTCGATCGATCGCTGCCATGAGCATTATTAATTTTTTTCCATTATTAGAATTTACTAAAATTGTGATTTCAACTACAGCCTCAGCTGAACTGGGTTCAGTGCCGATTGCGACTGCCCAGATCAATCCCGTTGGCGGGTGATTGTTGATGGCATTAATCGATAGAACTAGCTGATAGACAGGAGAAACGAAGAACCTGCATGGTGTGGTTGTGAACGCGTTAGTCCCTAGACAGAGTAATAGCGTGTTCGTTCCCCACCGCAGACACCTGCGGTCCGGAGTTTTGCAAATATCTCAGCATTGTTGTGATAATATCACAGTTGAAAACATGCATGCCAATGTCAGTGTCATTGCGCATTTTAATTAAAAGAGCGACAACACTCTGAGCTCCCAGTATGCTAAAAATAATTTCGAAAAAGTTGGAATTGGTGGCATAAGTTCAAGGAATAATCCTACCGAATGGTACGACGACACCAAGTTTTCGCTGGAGTAACAAAAAGACACTGAATTACATTACTGATTTGACTGGACGATATTTCATCATGGAAGAACCTTCGGCTCTAATCATTATCATCATCATAGAAGCTCAGTTTTTTAATCTTACAAAGACCTTGCGTTTTATTATGGACCAATTCGAAGTCGTCACATTATATTTATGCAACTTTAGCCAACGTTTAGTAATTTTCGTAGGCCATAGAATCTAAGCGGAATACATTTCAATCCGCAGCTAATTCAAATGAACATTTCCTCCACTTCACAACATGATAATAGCTTCACAATAGGCCCATATTTAGCTCAAGAGAAAAATACCAACGGGAAACTAACGACAATGAAATAAAACGATAATAAGAATAAGAATCGTCGAATCGAATACCAGCATTATGACCGATTCCGCTTGCGAGCGTAACGATTCTCAGCTACAGAATCGCCGGAATCATTTCGATGTCTTGGAGATTCTTTCCATTTGCAAGATCAGTAGGGATTTTTAATCTCATCTAAATGCGTCACCTTCTTCATGATCTTCCAAACGGAGAACCGTTTCAGGCACAGCCACGCTCAAAAGTTTTTGTCCAGGCAGAGTGGTAACTGAAATGAAAATAAGAGAAAAACTGACTAAATGCATTTAAACGAAAACACAAATCGAACACAGGAATGCCTCACTATAAAACTGACAATACTATGTGAATTAAAAAGGTGAACCAATAATCCATAGAATAGCGAAACTTGCCCCACAGCAGTAAACGTTGATCTGATTATGGATAATCCTGATGTCTTTAAATAACAGCAGTGGACGAATTGTTCTTAGACCGCACGAGGGCAATGATAAAAAAAAGGACAAAGCTCTTGGGGTTGATCAATCCCTGAGAGATGCGCCATGCATTCGACTTCTTTAAGCATCGTAGGGGATGATTGGATGCATATCCGGCCTTTTAAACGACTCACGGTGTTCCACCGATTTATCGAACCAGTATTGCTATCCTCCCATACAAGTCTGGTACCAATTTGCCGACCAATGAGGGATGGAAGCCTTGGTGGGCCATGGGCCCGGAGATCGATTCCACGTGTATGTCGCTGCGGCGCCTCCAACCACTGCGCAATGTATAGTAGAATTAAAACAACCTATATGAATTCGCAAGGGTTCATTACCTTGATTGCTTGCAGAGGATTTGATTCAACTTCGAAATGAACCAATCATTGTGTTAAAGTCCAATCTGTAATGAAAAGCATCAGTTCTAACTGCTTTTCCACTTCTTCAAAGTTCAAGTAGGACAAAATCTAAAAGAGCGACAACGTATTTAAAAAAACAAATTTAGAAAGCTGTAAAAAAATACATTTGACTCTGGGATACCTCATTCTATATGTAACGTTATAGTATTTAAGGTTATATATGGTTACCTCCCAATAGTTTACCGCCTCATCGTGGCTGGGAGGTATTCCTGAGTGTCGGACTGCAATGTACAGCGGCGGAATCATCCCCTGACAGTGCCTCCCAAGCTTAGAAGGAGTTCGGCGTTTTTATTAAAAAACCTAGCTAAGAGTAAACCAATACCAGGATCCACTACCGTCTTGGTATCAAAGTCCCATGGTGGCAAATCTCTCTCTGATCCACAAGAGAGGCGGCTGCTCGTGGTGGTGAAGACCTTGGGCAGACTTTGGCCAGGCTGACGTTAGGACTCTAGGAAACCATAATCGCTTAACCAGCAAATTTTCGGAAAATGGAGATTATGCTAGGGCCCGCACAACCAGTGAGGACGGGCCATTCAAGTATCAAGTAGGTAAGTATGTATGGTTACCTTAGGGCCGCACGTCAGTGTACAATCGTTATGAGGATTCCGGACTGCCATTAGACCGGATGATTTCTGGTGACCAGCCACTTGCAGCTGGGTTCTTTGATATTGTAAGGATATTCCACTAAATTAGCACTAAATATACTTCAGCATTACGAGCACAAAACCAGCGCACATCTCAATGTGACAGTTAAAAACGACATGTTGGCACTGATTCTCGAACCTGCTTTCTTAAATATAATCTCACTTCCCTGCTCTGTTTTAGAAACAAACTTTATCGCGATTAAAGAAAGTTTTGCTTAAATTAGGAAATCTCTCGTATATTCAAAACTACGCAGCATAGAAGAAGGCTTCCTGGCGCGTACATACTTGTAAGGCGATTATGGCTCAGCAACTCGGCGATTGTAGTATCTAAACAATTAGAACAACCCACTGGTAAGAACAGCGTACTATATGCTCGAACTGCAAGTTAGCTAAACTTATTCAGAAAAAGATATAATTATAGCTTTCCAAAAGAAAAAAAACTTGACCGACCTGTTTGAAAGACGAGTCAAAAGTGAAGGTCTCAATGTATTTTCCATTCAACAGATAAGTTGTAGGCCTGGCAACACTTTTACCTTGGAGTCTCTAGAAATCCTTTCCAAAACCCCATCCGATCGACATCACTGAAGTTCTTCTGTATTTTTATAGATTGGAGAGAGCTTCGCCATCATACAACTAAGTTTCCGGCAAAATAATAGAAACATCTGAAAAAGAAAAGCTTACCTCGCAACGTCTCCTGGACGGTAATGTTGAATCGTTTTATAACAAATTCGATTTTGCTGATGAGATGAACACTCAAAAAACATCAACGTCTAACTAGTCAAAAAACACCATTTGGGGAAAACTGAGGAGGTAAACCACTAGTGGAGCAAATTCTATTACGTCAGGTAGTAAACTAAATCTTCTGGTACTTAGATAAAAGAGATGATCTATAAATAATGAGGAACATGTGAAATGAAACTCTTTAGCTGAATAAACACCAAAAATTGAAGGTAGCATGGTTGACACTTCGTTATGTTGGAGTAGAATATATGTTCATAAAAGACAGAACAAATGGCTTTGTCTGATTCCAAAATGAAACGCAGCACCCGGAAACTCAGGTGAGCTTCGAACCCGTGATTGCTCTTTCCGGGAGCGTAGGTGCTACCCATCGGAGCACCAAAGCCCTTGCTTTACCTTTCTCCCAAACAGTTTCTTACTCTTACCCGGATAATCCACCCATAATTTCGAACCGAGCAACGCTTTTTTCGCCGGAGACGAGTAGCATCCGAAAAAAATATAAGGCAGAAATTATGCAAATGGACGGCTTTAATCAAAGATGTTAGAAGAACATATTGATGTCTCACGGAAAAGCAGTGGACAGTGAATTGAAACTACAAACAAACACTCCATGGATATCTATACTTGCAGCTGCGGGTGAAATCTGACTTCAAAGTGGATCTCTCGTAACATGGCACTACAAAATCTTATGCAAAGGTTATAAAGCTTAAAGGATGCAAAATTTAAAAGTTCACATAATGTTTGCAAAAACAAGCCTTAGGTAAACACATTGATCATGACGTGTTGCTTCCAAGCCTAGTTTTGCTACCTATTACAAGGACGTCTGTACAAGTGCCTTCAGTGTTTTATCAACTATCGTGAAAATCGTTCTAAGTTTTGAGCTTCACTGTGAGTAAACAAAAACAATGAGTCGTAGGTGACTCGTGCTCATCAGCTTCCGCCAGGGCTGGTGAGTAGTGCAAGTTCCAAGATGTCACCTGACAAGAAACAGGTCTGTGTTGGGTGCACAATGCATTGAATGCTTTTGTAGAGCGAAAATAACCCATAACAAAAAAAGTGTATTTGCTGCAATGCATATCGTGCATCGGTCTTCCGATCAAACATTATACATCAGGCTGATTCACTGACCTGGTACAAGCACAGTCCTCACCCTTGTATTAATATGTGCGACTGCTAAGCAACAGCGAGTTGGAATACTTGCAACGAATAAACGGCTCTGAAGGATGCGAGACCGCCGAACAGTCAGCTATTGTATTCTAATAAATTCTGTAATACCAACGTCGTGTCTACTTATTGAAGAAAACACCGAAACATTTAGTAGATTGAATTCTGGGCAGTGTGGGCTGCCACTGTCGTAGGAAAAGGATAAGGTGTTCCCCTCGTTTTCCAGTTGAGAAACTGTGCTAAAGAGCATCCTACAAGCCACGTTCTTCAGCAATTTTTCAAGTCCAGAACCTGGAAATGCGTGAAAACATGAAGCATCTGCTTATAATTTCAAAAAAAAAGAGTAATAATTTACACTCAACAAGCTACAGCATTAACGAATAACGGTGAGGAACGTGGTAAAAATCCAGAATTGCTATTCCAACAAGAACATGCGAAGTGTGAAGCATTTATCTGGTAGCAAAGTCTCTTTTACAACATGAAATGTCCGAAATTATAAATAAGAATAAAGTATAAAATCAAAAGTATATGAAAAAAATTTTGCAACAAAAACAAAGAAACAAGTTCAACACCCATTAAGAAGAAGCAATTCGTGCAGCTACACCTAAATGGGCATCGCTTCCAGCTAACATATGAAACCACATCAACATATCGTCATACTGTGCTGAAAAAACGTAGACTTCTCTAAAGGAATACTTTAATAACCATACTTTTAAAGATCTAAATTTGATCAATAAGGATAATGCAGATACTGCTGGTACTATTGTGTAAATTGTGCTTAATAGAGCTCAATAATAGCATTCAGAAAGCAATAA
Source organism: Angiostrongylus costaricensis (assembly GCA_900624975.1). Taxonomy (NCBI): domain Eukaryota; kingdom Metazoa; phylum Nematoda; class Chromadorea; order Rhabditida; family Metastrongylidae; genus Angiostrongylus; species Angiostrongylus costaricensis. The sequence goes on from UYYA01000244.1 coordinate 7,392, forward strand.
CGTCAAATGATGCGCCTGAAAAGCTTAACATCATGTTGAGTATGAAGTAGAATGAAAGGAAAGAAAGATGGTGAGAACAACCAACAACTGATTGTAAGCGTAGATGACATCTTCAGTTCAATTTGGGAATAAAAAAATCGAGTATATAAAAAAAGTCCATAGGAGTAAATAGTGAAACGCATACCTCCTACGTGGGAAAACTGTTGCCATAGTTTCCAGACTTCGATTTCTAGGTCCTCTGAAACAATAGAATCTAGAGCAACTTTCCATAGAAATACAGAACCTAACCACTAAAGAGTACTTGAGAAACATGAAATCACAGGACTTTGAAAGGTATGTTACTGTACTGGTTACCAGGATATGAGAATTTACCTCACATCATCTCTAACTGGAGGTGGATCAGAAGTGGTCACAGCGAACTGCGCACAGGCGACGGCTAGCTACGTGTGTTGTAGAATACTGAGAAGTAATCTTAGAATAGTTGATGTCAATCTATGTTCTGGATTTTGAAGTTTTTAGAAATACGCTGCCCTGTTGGTTTACCAAAACAGAAATATATTAATGGTTAAAGGTTAAATGCACAAGTACTATTGATTACGTGCCCACTAGACCAATGCATATGGCCGCAGAAACCCCACCACCATTGTCACCCCGAAAAGAAATTCCCTCCTTTTGGTGCACTTTTCGCCCTACTTATAAGTTTTCTGCAATAATTTCTCCATTTTTTAAATTGTAGGTACACCCACGTGGTACCCAAACATTTCCAGTTATTGCGCTTGCAAAAAAGGCACGTCCACTATTCGACCTGCAACAGCCTTTACGATTTGCTTTGATAACACAAGGTTTTATCTTCATCCTACTTAGGAGCGGCAGATATGAACACCTCTATTGCTCCCTAATTCTATACTGTGTGAACGCACATCGATAGGCTCGCATCCTATTTATATGTATTGGAATATCTTACTAGCTTTCTCACTGTAATAAACTCGTTATGGACCTTTAGAAAAAGTTTTTGTAAATTATGTGTGCAAGAATAGCTTAGCATCCCTCACGTCTGAAAGAAATTCAGTATTGGAGAAGCCTTGGACTGAAAATAAAAAGCGTAAAAAAAAGTAGACTATGTAGTAAAGCAAACCACAAGAAAGAAAAATAAGTGAGCAGGCTTTTACGGACGATGAAGACCCAACATCGCTCTGCACCCTCCAGAACCCAAGAAAAAACGGTTAGTCCAACGTTCGGTACATCAATGAGGGAGAAGAAAGAAAGACGTAGGTCGTGGGCGAATCCTTATACGAAGCAGACAAGCTCAATGGACACTTGAAAAACATCGAAACGAACTGAGAGAAGTGCTGGCCACTGTTCCCACATGGGTGGTTCTTCGAAATATCTAAATATTAGATGCAGAGAATAGCATTTAGGCCAACACTTGGCGCAATATATCGTTCAGAGGTTATGGATTAGATAGGAAAGATACAACAGGAGCGTGTAGGGTGAAATAAACAGCAAAGAGATAGAGACAAACGTGTTAATACGAATTTAAATCGACCCATCTGCCCTACTATGACTGTAAATCAATCTATCTTAGAGTTGGCAATATGGAAATTTCATTCCGTCAAGCAAGCACATTGATAGTAGAAATATTTGGAAAGACATGTCTGATCCCAAAATCTAAATACGCCTTCGAGAAGGATGTTGCCAAATTCGAGAACGAATAATTCGACCAGAAATCAACGACATTCGTAAATAAGACAAAAATCCTTAAGTAGTAGTCGAAGCAACATGGCGGAACCCGAAGAGCTTCCTGGACGACGGATGCAAGAAACAAATCGAGAGATGTACTCGGACAGTAGAAGATGTACTCGGATCGGGATAATATATGTGAAGAAGGTTTATATAGAGAAAAATAAAAGAATAACACAATACCTCTTCTTTGAATGTTGAAACTAGGGAACAATCTATAAAGGAAAAACAATGACCAGTGGTGTTTCGGCTCTCATAGGAATCTTCAAAATAACCCAAAATAACTCTTGTCTTAACTCCACGAGAAAAAGTGCGGATTACCCCAATGGATCTGGGAAGGGTTCTGGAATGTTCATCGTGTTAAATTAATGCCAGTCGCTGAAGCTGTATGCGAATTTTCGACATCACAAATGTTGATGGATTAGAAACGTGAATCATCTGGAAACAGAAGGTCTAAGATGCTTAGTTTTTATGCAATCCAACCTTCTTTTTTCGATAAGTAATGAATCAATGCAGATGAGCAGCTGGGATTTAAAAAAAGCATAAAGCTCTTGGCGCTGATCAATCCCTGAGTGATGAGCCATCATTCAACTTCACTAAGCGTCGTTTGGAGGTGATTGAATGCACATCTGGTCTTTACAGTGACTAGCGGTGGCCTACCGATGTATCGAACCAGTGCTGCCATCCTCCCAGACAAGTCTGGTACTAATTTGCCGCTCTCGAAGGGATAGAAGGCTTGCTTGGTGGACCATGGCAGCGGAGATCGATTCGAAGTGTGTGTTGCAGGGCACTTCCGACCACTGCTTCACAAGCGCCCTAAAAGTTGAGATACATAAAGAAAAAATTTTGACAAATTGCATATTTGGTATAGAAAGTTCTAATGTCATCACAGTTTTCAAATGCTCTAAAATTTAAATCATCAAAATCTGCAAAGAAATTAAAGGTTTTAGATTTAGTAACCCAAATACCGTCAACACCAACGATACACCGGGAGACATCTTGCACCACGAAACCTCTGCTGTCTTATCGCTTCGAATTTCAAAAATGGAGCCTTAACGAGGGAAAAAGAAACATATGCGTTTCCTGTTTTGCGGAAGAAGAAATTTTGTCTTTGAAACATAGGAAAGTGTATATCTTCTTTCATATATCTATAGATTCCAACCCTCTCAATTTAAATTTGTAAAAATTGCTATGAACTGAGATTTGCTGATTTAAAGTTGAAAACAGCCTTATACTTGCATCGAATGCATCGCAATCAGTTCCGTTCAAGATCAGTCTATTAAGCAAACATATTATTACCGTCGAAGCTCATGCCCACAGTGGTAATTAAACAGACTACTCAGAAATGACCTCCCAAGTGAACGACCGAAATCGAGCTGGATATCGATGGAAGTGTACCTCCACCAAAAAACATAGTGGGTGTCAACCCAATCTAAGAAACGTTGATGATTATTTACACTAGATCGACATCAACGAGTACGACTTATAATTTTTCACCATATGCACGATCTATCTATGATTTTTGTTCGACTCATTCCTCATCACTTTTCTTTTCCACTTCTCCATCTCTTTATTTATAGAATCGGAAATACCATACATGGTCCTAGACCCATAGGTTTTCCAGAGTGTATTTCACTGCATACACCTTTAACGCTAATGATAACTGATTAGTTGCTAGAAAATAGCAACTAAAATGCTACACCAGTTTTAACAAGAATAGCTTCAAACAGCATCATCACATTATGCAAAATTCTTGAAATGAACACATCTTCTAGATCAAACACTTCCTATCAACCAGGCGGTTGTTTGAATGGAATCTTGTAATTGTGTTAACTTAAATGATAGTCATACCACGGTTCGGATGATGCGGACATGTCTTTTGCATTGTCACTGTCATCTAGCTCCATTCTATCATCACTCCCTTCATCGGTACAGTCGGAAATGCTAATCGGAACTATTGCGGGTTGCGAAGTGTATGCATGGTATTCATGGATCACCGAGAGCTGTAAATTTGAATAATAGAGCAATGTTATATCAGGCGTCGAAGTTTCAAGAATTAGAGAAACATACTAGCCGGACAAGTTCATAAAGACTGACCATGTAAACGAAGTAAGCTTTGAAAGTTGAAAATCGAAGGTTTGAAATTTGTAGAAGCCAACGGTTTACATATGTGTAAAGACGATGAAATTATACTATTACACAAATAAGGCTTTGTACGAAATTGGATAGTGCAGATTCACCACGTACCGGATCAGGCATGAACGATATGGAAAGAATAAGTCACTTTCCTGTCCCATGTCTCCTCTACGAGCTGCGCTCTTGAAGAATTGCGCCAATTGGGTTAGCGCATTCATGTTTTTGATCCGAAACAGCACGCGATCAGATGGAACGCGACCACGAGCCACTGTCAATTCTGAAACGAGCCCGGAGCATTTGCATAGTGATCACATTGCTTCGATCATAGAAAACTAGCTAAAAGATAAAAGTAGTGGTGCAGCTAGCACTCGATACACCAACTATACTGATCATTGAGGATTTCACAAGTTCTGGTAAATGACTGGGTGCTCTCGGACAAGTTATCATGCTCCCTAATTACTATTGACACCGTGTTGGTACACCAGCGGAGTTTAACGATTAGCTACTTAATAACGTAATAATAACAAAAGCTCCTAATTGTATAATGTCGCAACTTCTCGATGATTGCCTCTGCTGTTTTTTCTTGGTCGTCTTGTTGATTGGTAGCGCCATGGACGAAGAGATTTCTAGGAGAATGCAATCTGAACATGTAAATACGAAGTTTCGAAACATTTCGTAACACATAGCGCCTCTTTAGATGATGTGTTAAACTTCAACTAATAGACAACGTTACAGCGAGTGACGATATTCTAAGGTTTCTAAGTAGTGCATTAACACGTAGAAATAACCGAAAGTAGAAGATGATACCCTAAAATGATAGCAGTGGATGAATTGTTCGTAGAGCATAAGGGTACGGAGTTTACTGGCATCGCTCCAAAAGATGTCCTTACGAAATTATGCACTAAATGAGTTTAGGGACTTAGTGTGATACGATTAGGTTTATTTGTGTTAAATTACTATCAGTGCTAATTATTCCAGTAAACCCATAATTCATTTTGCCACCTTTCCTCATATCACTATTTGAATTCAGTTATTTGCTATTATTCCGGATTAGCGCCACTATTTCATCGAAAGTAGTTCTTTTCAAGAATTGCCTTCTTTGCGTTCATATCACAAGTAACTGTTCCGTATTTTCATTTCGAGTTCACATATACAACAATGGGCTAACGAGAGAACAACTATATAAGCCAGGATAAATTCTATCATTTTTGTTTAACGTTTTGTTTTCTGCCTTCTATAATTTTCATGGCAGGTTACTAAGCGAAATACAACCACAACGTTGCTGAGATATTTGCAAAACTCTGGACCGCAGGTGTCTATGGTGGGGAACGACGCGCTATTATCCTTTCCGGGGAGTAACGCGTTCACCACCACACAACAAAGGACCCGCATGGTGTATACTATGAGGTAAATCGTTTATATATTGCTTGCATTTCTTCCACCTCTTTCCCACAGTCAACAACTTTGATGACAATTTTGAAGTGTATGCCGATTTGGACTCCCCAGATCAACCTCGTTGATGGGTGATTACTGATGGCAAGGGATCGATAGAACTAACTGAGAGACAGGCGAAACGAGGGACCCGCATGGTGTGGTGGTGAACGCGTTACTCCCCGGAAAGGATAATAGCGCGTTCGTTCCCCACCATAGACACCTGCGGTCCAGAGTTTTGCAAATATCTATCATTTTTCTTCTAACCACAATTTTAACTTATTATTTACTGCCTACTCTTTTTAACGGCAGGGTATAAATTGTGAAATTTAACTTCAATGATGCTGAGATATTTGCAAGACTCCGGACCGCAGGTGTATGCGGTGGGGAACGAAAGCGCTATTGTCCTTTCCGGGGACTAGCGCGTTCACCACCACACCACGCGGGTCCTTCGTTTTGCCTGTCTCTCAGCTAGTTCTATCGATCTTTTGCCATCAGCAATCACCCGTCAGCGAGATTGATCTGAGGGGCGCAAATCGGCAACGAACCCAGTTAATTCTCAACGTCATTGAAGTTATCTTCTAACCATTAGTTTAACATCTTCATAACACTGCCAAAACAGCTGAATACTCCGAAATCACTAAAAGCGAACGGTTTCAAAAGAGTGCTCGGCTAATGGATCATACGAAAACTGAATAAAATGATTATTTGGTAAAAGCCAAGACTGATCGAAATCACTCGGTGTATCTAAGAAACCAATCAATATTCATAACGTGCATGTGGCGGTACGGAGGATTGAGAGCGCCACGAGGATCAGCGACTCCGTAAGAACCTTTATGATCTCGCTAAGGCCCGTATCATAGTCGTTGAGTCCAACTACGCCTGTGTTAGTAAGCGCTCGTCCTCGGTTACACTTTCTCCCCATCTGTCAACTCCTTTAGTGTCTTTTTTTTCCTCCTTAAAATGCTTATTATTACTACTTACTTGGTTATTTTGACCATCCGTTCTCACTGGTTGTGCGGACTCGAACATATTCTCCATTTTTCGGAATTTTGCTCGCTCGACCACTGTGTTTCCCTAGAATCCCAAGGTCAACCTAGCCAAAGTCTGCCCCACGTCGCCATCATCACAAGCACTCGCCACCCTTATGGATCAAGGGTAGATTTGCCACCGTACGATTAGTTTAATACCAGGACCGTGGCGGATCCTGCTATTGGTTTACTCTTAGCTGAGCTTCCTGATGAAAATGCTGGACCCTGTCTCAGACAGGAGACCCTTCCTTCCGGGAGAAGAATTCCCTGCTGTACATCGCTGCCCGGTTTTCAGGAACACTTCCCAGCCACGACGAAGCGGTAAACCGTTGGGTGGGTTTGTTACTAATAGTGGCAAATTTCACTAAAGAAGTTGTGATTCACATTAATCAGTTTTTCAGCGATGCTGAGATATTTGCACAGCTCCGGACCGCAGGTGTCTGCGCTGGGGAACGAATGCGCTATTACCCTTTTCGGGGGCCAATGCGTTCACCACCACACCATCCGCGTCTTTCGTTTCGTATATCTCTCGGATTGCCTATCAATCCCGCTGACGGGTGATAGCTGATGGTACTGATCGGTAGAGATAGGTAATAGCGCGTTCGTTTCCCCACCGCAGACACCTGCGGTCCGGAGTTTTGCAAATATCTCAGCACCACTGAAGTTATATTTCGCAATATATCCTGCCATTAAAAATAATAAGCAATAAATAATGGGTTAAAATTGTGATTATTCAGTTTTTATTTACTGCCTATTGTTTTTTATAGTGGGGTGTTGCGTGTGGCACTGCCCACTTGCATCTACATCTTCGTCTTCAAGAGTCATATCCATGGTACGTTTCGAACTCTCTGGACGCTTTGTGCTCGTAAGGGCTTCTGCCTCCCAACCTTCGACGGAATTTCGAGCTGTTTGCACAAAAATAGGTCCAAACTTGAACTAGGGAAACAAATCTACGCGACTTCTTTTGCCTTAAGAGCATCCTTTCGACCAGCTTAGAGTTTTGGATTAATCACCAAAAGAAAACTATAGTGGACATAGAAAAGCAACAAATGAGCCTTGAAATCCAATGTTAACCTTTTGTTTTCTGCCTACTATAATTTTTTATGCCAGGGTATGATCTGAATTACAACAACGACGATGCTCAGATGTTCGCAAAACTTAGATCTCGGGGCAGATCGAACCATGAATTTCCCTTTTCGGGGATCGCGCACTACACAATGCTACACGGAGACTCTTACTCTGCGTTTCTTTCAGCTAGTTTCTCTATCTAACGCTGCCATCACCAATCACCCGTCAGCGGTTCAGCTTAACTAGGTTCAATGCTGATTTGTTCTCCCCAAATCAATCCTGGCTCGATCCCGATTTCTGCTCCCCAGATCAATCCCGCTGACGGTTGATTGTTGATGGCAGCGTTAGGTAGAGAAACTAGCTGAGAAAAACGAAGAGCAAAAGTTTACGTGGCGCAGTGTGTAATGCTCTATCCCCGCAAGAGGATATCGTGGTTCAATCTGGCCCAGGGCCCAAGTTTTACGAATGTCTCAGCATTATTGAGGCCCTGAAGTGTTATGGAGCAATAAAAAAGGATGAAATCCTCGGCGTTGATCAATTCCTGAACAGTGCGGCGTGTATTCTACTTCATTAAGCATCATTTTGAGGTGATTGAATACATATATCTGGCCTTCACAATGACTCGCGGTAGCCTACCGATGTATCAAGCCAGTGCTGCTGCCTTCCTAGACAAGTCTGCTACCAATTTGCCGATCGTGGTGGGATGTAAGGGTTGGCCATGGTCCTAGGGTATGGTGGGATGGCTAGATTATATAGGAATACCAAGTAGTTAAGATGATTCGGTCGGAATTTGCTGCTCGCCTTTGTGTATGCCACGCGGGACTTCTTGTAAGTAGTAGTCACAATGCCGGAAACCTCAAACTTGAGTAATTAAACCGTTTATCATAATTATACAACAATTATGGCATAACAATACAACTGTACAATTAATACAACAATGATACAAGCAATGAATAGGCGCAGCCTGATTTCTTGTGTTCAGGTTGCTCAAGAGTGAAGAGGTTGTCATAAGACTTCGACCACATGAGATCGATGTGAGGAAAGGATATGGTGATTTGGGCAGCATTGCTGTGACCTGAGCTAGTCAGCCGTGGAGCCGTTTATATACCGTTTGGGTTGGGCGGAGTCAGGCTACAATAGGCGGAGTCGCGTTACAGTAGGTGGAGTGGGGTTACAGTAGGTGGAGTCAGGCTACAGTATGCGGAAGGACGGCTACCGGAAACATTTCACAAGCGTTGCAATCTGATAAGGCGATAGTCAAAGCATACGACTGTAACCGCAGATGTTTTTCATGAGATAACCGCCGACGAAATGTTAGTCATAAGGTCACCGGAAGCCGTATTTGAAAATGTTTGACATAAGGTTATCAGATCGTCATGGAGAAAAGGTCACCGGAAACCGTATTCGAAAATGTTTGACATAAGGTTATAATTAATTTACATAGAGAACATTCCAATATTCGTAAAGAATGTTCTCTATATAGGGATCAATTCCACGTGTGTGTTGCGGGGCACCTCTGGCCACTGCTCCAAGCGCGCCCCGCGCCTGCTAACAAATACTTATTAGGAAATGTGTTCTAGGTCTTCCAGTTGTAGGCTTCATCAGCGAATATGCTCATGCAACCTTTCGCTAATCAGCTACCTCTTTTTGCAAGGGCTTCGACTAGGACGAAAAATCTTTTGCAGGCAAAGCGCTGTTTTCAAATAGTTCGTCAGTCTCCGAACTTCAGAACTGAAGACTACTGGGGTAAAAAAAAACTTCTTTAATTCAAGGAAATGTTAATATGCTCGAGCTTTTATCTTGAGCAATAATGTGGTGTTTGAGTTCATTTTTTTAAGTTGACTTCAATGACAACTTTTCAAAGTTTCGGCTCAAAGTCGACCGCTCCCTTTGTGTCAATAATACAATATCCAACATCATTTTTGCCCCAAGCGCGTTGGCTGAATAGCATGGCGTAGTTTCGGACTAACAATTAGATGCCACTTGCAAGATTTTGTGAATAACAGGTGTCACTGCTGTTGGTAATTCGCAGTTATGATATACTTCTAAAGTATCTTTCGAGATTTTCTTCGCATTTTTGTTGAGCAAACGCGAGGTGTTATTATCCTTTGTTCACGATTAAGCTGTCGTTTCGGCGGATTTCGCCTTCCCCAGAGTCTGGAAAGGTCAAGTTGATAGCAATCTACTCGGCCAGACGCCTCCATAACCAAACAAAGAAACCCCAAACCAAGATTTCAATCACTTTGAACACAGCTTTGCACACTCACCGCTTCCTATGAGGTTTCCACTAAGTATGTCACGCAGAGACCAACCGCACAGAAATCACGTGGAAGTACAATGTGCCCCTCACATCAGAAAAGCAGTTTTATATACTGCCCTATATCACGCGTGATAATGAGGCATTCTTCCCTGCGGTTCATTTTCGGATTTCTGGAATTAATCCAGAGTGCCTCGAGAGTTTTTCGCGCCTGTTTTCTTGATTCACGTGCGAGGATCGTGATACATACTTCGAAGTCGTCCCCGTTATGTCTCTGGGTCCTATGCGTGCCTAGCGGGGTATTTGGTCTATTTTTGCCGGCTAGGTGTTCTTTCATGCGGACACAGAGGGGTCTGCCCGTTTCGCCAATGTATTCGTCACCGCACGTCTTACAGGAGATCAGATAAACTATACCCGAGCTCATGCAATCACCTTCTCTACCACTGGGGCAAATTATGCAATTTTGAGTTGCACATAGACGGTCACATAGGCGGTTACGAACTAGCTGGCGTTTAAGATTACTCGGTGGTATTTCAACTACGCTCACCGAATTCTCTAAGCCCGCCCTTCTTAAGCAGCGTTTTATAGCTGTACTTATATCATTTGAGATGAACGGTAGGATAAACGGGACCCTTCTATCGCTAGAGTTGTCGCTTGGAGGCCTACGATTTCCTCTACACCTATTCTGAGCTACAGTTTTGTAGCCATTAAAAATGGCTATTTGCCGTGCCAAGTTCCGGGACTCCTCTCTCTGCTCTCTTCCCGTGCACACGTTGGTTGCCGTTCGAAACAGGTTTCTTATAAGCGCCCTTTTTGTGCGAGAGGGGTGAGAGGAGAGGTAACGAACCAAGATGTTTTTACTACTTGGCTTTCGGTACCATTTTGTAATGTAGCCATTTTCTGATGGGTGAATGTACGTTGAACGTTCAAAAATGGAAGCCATTTTTCTTTCGGCTTTTCTCGGGTGAACTTGATATACTCTGACTGCGCGTTTAACAATTCGAAGCATTTGTCCATTTCCTCTTGCGTTGAGCAAAGGACAAAGCAGTCGTCTACATACCTACAGTAGAGTAGCGGCCCGAGATCAATCACCGGTGCTTCCACCTTAGACATAAACACAATGGCGAGACTTGGTGCCAGTCGCTGTCCCATTGCCAACCCTCTTATTTGGGCGCAGTACTTTCCGGACCATCTGAAGATTGATCAGCTCAAGCAATCTTTTAAGAGTGCCATCAACTGCTCTATCTTGAAACCATACATGTTTATTTTTCCTTCGTGTTGTATAAGAAGTTCGCATATGGCTTGCATTGCGGAGTCATTCGACACGTTTGTATAAAGGGCGGTAACGTCGAAGGACTCCATCACGCACGCGCTGTTGGGTTGCGCAGTACGTAGACGATCCAGAAACATCTGGGTATTCGTAAGGTGGGCTGGAATGTGTTTCAACAACTGGTTAAATATTAAGGTTAAAAACCATGTTATCCTATCCGTTGACCCGTCTACGCAGCTAATGATAGGTCTAACCTTAAATAGTGATGGATCGTTAGACGCAAGATCATCGCTGGATACTAACTTATGAGTTTTTATAAGTAAGTACAAGACGGGGCATGTTATCTTTTGAGATTTTCACTGCAGTGCTTGCTTCGAAAACAACAAATTTATTTCTAAGTAAAATTCGGCATAAGATACGCATTGTGAAGAATGGTAGATATGTGGGGCAGTACCTGTGAGTACATAATTTGGGCGAAATGTTGTGGCCTCACGTAGTGCAGTAATCAGAGGTGTCCGGCAAAACACACACGATGTGCTCTTGGTTCAACCATGAGGCCTGTATCCCACCAAAGCACCAATACTTAGGGTGATCTTAAACGTAAATGAGTGCTTCGCCAGTTTCCGAGTATATTCGTTAGCGTGAACTGGTTTCACACCGCACCTCGAAGTCACTAACCTCTCCATCCTTCTCAGGCCGGAAAATTGGTACCAGATTTATATGGGAAGGCCTTAAAAGTATCTGTTGAGATTGCCGACGTCTTTCTATTAATGATTAGGAACTTCGTAGCAGAGCACCCGAGGATTCCTTCCCAGAATCTTCTCGACCGAAATTCAATGTCATCCATGAAGAAGACCCACCCCTCGCACAGCAGCCGAATCCGCTTGTGAAAGACGTAGTACGAGGAAGCGAATCGTATGAAATTAGAGAGCTCCGTTATTGAACACAATCACCACCATAGTTCGACATGACGCCTTTTTTTTAGAGATTTTGACAAGAAAATAGCAACATGTAGCTCGCTGATTCTCGCTTAGTTCAGGTTTAATCAAGGAGATTTATTTTGTAAACTACAACAGAAACACGCAACAGCTTGTCACATGTAGCCATCAATGAACAATGAACAATCGGAAAGCAATATTAACCTTATAATGTTCTTGAACGGTCGTCTACCGAGAATGGATGCAGGTAGCCGCAACAGATTCCCCATGCACCTGGAAAACATTAAGTGACTACGCTGAAGAGGGCATCTATATCTAAACTAAGAAAGGGAAGGATTCATAAGAGCCATTGGACGGAAAGTTTTAAATACCTATAGTTCTATTGACAAGAACATGTCACATCGTCCTTCACGTTTCCACCTTCTTCATAATCATTTTAGAAAGCTAGATGCTTGAAGACGACTCTCAACTTTATTAACTTCAATCCTTGAAGAGGGAGACTACGACGAAAAAAGGAGCACAACAAGACGATAACAAGCACGAAGTCAAAAAATCGGATTATGAAGCAATATAAATTACTACGAAGGCAGAAAATTCTCCGCTCAACTCAAAAAGTGCTTTCTCCTCAGCAATGTTTTCAGAACCGTCACCATCACTAGCAGCCAGAGCCCACTGAAGTCTCAGCTGAGTTCTTCATTTCCAGTCGTACCTTATAAGATGCAGAACTCATGGGCAACGTAGACGGTATCGTCTTCGATGAGCTTTCACAAACAATACGCGATGTTCATTCTTAGCCACACTCGCAAAAAGCCGCTTGGGACGGTGGCACGGAAACGGTGAGTATAAAAAACATTAAAAAGTACACTTCAATTATCGCAGAAGGCCGTGCAGAAAGCGAATAACGTTGTGGTTAGATAACGGATAAGATTTCTTTTTTTCATATATATGAGTAAGATAGAGCACAAGAGGTTCTCAACAACATAGTGGATATGTATAAGCTAGAAGGAGACGGAAAAATGTAAGGAAACCGAGCAATAGAGCGAGAGTCTCAAATGAGCAGTACGTCGTGCGTCTTGCGTCGATTTACGGACCGCCCATCTTAATTTCGATGCGCTTCTCAATGGCGCTACAGTGATATGCGGTTGTGGAAGGGTTCACGAAAAACTATGGAGCACTATCGAAAAGTAAGCGTTGTGTTAGATGCTGATTGGCATTGCAAATGGGTGTGGACAAGTTCGGTGGTTTTATTCAGCCGACGAACAATTGCTTGTATTCGTTTGGACCAGCTTGGAAATACTTCAGCGGAGCTCCATGGGTTAACCAACCAATAATCTGAACAAATGATGATCACCTTGAACGAGCAATATTCTCTCTTGAAAGTGCGAAATACATTGGTTTTAACAAGTTATGTCTGCCGTTTTATACCTAGTTCTCAGTGAAGTGATGTATTGGCTTACGCTGCTTCTTGACGATCTCCTGGTGCAGTGACTACGTCAAACGCGTGCCACGACCACTTATTCTTTGATAGCGAAATAACTCCTAGACTTTCTCTGAAGTAGGAATGCTTCATAGAACTAATTATTTATGCGAATTCTTCATTATACAGCAACAAATTCTTTGTAGGCGCAAAGAGATTTGTATGAGATCAAAAGAGCTCACTTTCCAAGGAGCAAATGTTTATCAGAAGCTGTGCGATTAGTTTTGAACAATCTTAACGCTCGTAAAGCCAAGTAAGGTCTCAATATAATGAGCTACTTTTAGACTACTGTGCGGTACATTGTTTGTTTGCCTTTCCGAGTCTTTATTACCTTCTGCAGGAAGAAATCACTTACTACTTACTTGATACTTGAACGGCCCGTCCCACTGGTTGTGCGTGCCCAGCATAATCACTGTTTTTCGGGGATTTTCTGGTTAAGCCATTGTGATTCCCTGGAATCACGAAGTCAGCCTTGCCAATGTCTGCCCCAGGTCGTCACCACGACAGGCAGTCATAGCCCTTGTGGATCAGAGGGAGATTTGCCACCATGCGACTTTGATCCCAGGATGGTGGTGGACCCTGGTATTGGTTTACTCTTAGCTAGGCTTCCCGATGGAAACGCTGGACTCCATCTCAGCTTGGGAGACCCTGCTGGAGGGAAAGCGATTTCTCAATACAGCGAGCTCGACCAATCGATAACTGCATACTGGACGCCTCGTGGAGTGCGTGACTCGATCCTTGGGTCTGAGCACAAACTCCTCGCCTTTATTCGCTTTATATTCACTTATGATGGACATAACAACGATAAGCTTTTCACCGAAGTTATTAAGGTGCCTCTATACGCTAGACAACGTTCTCGCTTCTGGCTCATACTTCTTGCGGGGATATTTGTGTCAGCTCTTCACCGTTGTTGTTTCAGATGATCGATATTTACCGCCAATTCGACGAAAATCAATCTTCGTTAGTTTCACGTGTGTTCGTCAATGTTCTGTTTGCAGAATATCTTCAACGAATTGATTCAGCTGTGAGACTTTTCATCTTCTTCTCTATATATGTTTTTTGAAGTCACTGTGAACAGTTCTCCAAATATCTTGTTTGGAGATACAGCATAGTTGTGCTTATTTTTACAAGTGTCGTTTGAGGATCTAATGGTTTTGCAGTTTTTCTAAGATACTCGTTCCGATTGAGAAAATAAGGTCTTCAATGATATTGAATTAATGAAGTAGGTTCACGAACAGTTACGTCCCATCCGAAAACTACAGGTAGCTGTCACGCCCTTCGTCTTTCTACTATCAATTCCAATTAAGTATTCAATTTAGGAAGAACATCATATGTATGTGATTACTAAACAACTTGAAAGCAAGTAATGGACGGAAGGTACTCTGAGGGACTTTAGTCTTCGCAAAGAAAGCTCAGTACTCGAGTGGTCTTACTTCTCGGGAATAACTGGTGGTGTGTTCAATGGTCAATCATTTCAAGTGCTTTCGTTTTCTAAAATCTTGGTAATGTCGATGGACAAAGCCAGTTATCAGGCTATTAATACAGCAGATGATTCTCGAGATTCGATGGCAACTTTGGCTATTATCAGATTTGCATCAACTATCAGTTTCAGTACGGCCGCGTGTGGCGCAGTGGTTGCAAGCACCACTTCGACATGCACGTGGAATCGATCCCCGCGCCCATGGTCCAAGCTTTCCATCCCTCCAAAGTCGGAAAATTGGTACCAGACTTGTCTGGAAGGATAGCAGCACTGGCTCGATACATCGGTAGGCCACCGGGAGTTATTGTATAGGCCAGATATGAATTCAATCACTTCCAACGATGCTCAATGAAGTCGAATGCATGGCGCATCCCTCAGGGATTGATCGAAGCCGACAGCTTTCTCTTATAGTCTCAGTGAGCATATGTTAGGCAGAGTGATTTTTCTCCCTTAAAAAAAAGCAGAAAAAAATTGCAAGTTATTCTAAGGGTTGCGTTTGATAATGTGTCCCCTGCGCCACCCGCATTAGTTTATGCGTTTGTTCATGGATTCGAATTCATCCTTTAGCACCCTGAGAAAAATTTGATGGATATTCCACGACCGATCCAATTGAACACGTGTGTTATAAACACTACTGCTATAGGTAATGTTCTTCGTGGTTGCAAATGGAATAGCTAGTGCGGAAGGTTTTTCTAAACTGTAACTTCACTAGATGTTCCTCTTGCTTAAGCGTTTTGCTTCACTTTTGACCTCATTTTAGAAAGATTTTAGTACGTCGATTCCATCGACATTCTATCGATAATGTTTGATTTTGCTAGAAACAGTTATTAACCATTCATTTAGAATAATGGAAGCTGTTACTAAGGTATGTGAAGTTTGTTACCAATGAAGTTCAATTGAAAATTTACAGTTCAAGTTCTTTCTTAAATAACTGTGTTGATACATTCCTGCAATTTCCCGAACAGTGTTGGCTTTATGACGCAACAACCAATACTTTAATTGGTAATGAATTGACGAAAACCAAGGGTCTTCTCAGCAATAAAAGGTTTGGAGTTCTTCCCAATGTTCCGTTGTTGAATGTGCTTATAGCTTTACCTTCTCCTTTGATTTACTCCTAGCTATGGTTCTCGTCGTCCAGTAGACGTTAATCAGACTGGAATTGTGATCCACTTTTACTCCAGAGATGGCCATTGCTTATATTTCACTTGTGATGCCTAGTGCTGCTGATGCTGTAGGCCTACAGTATGTGGAAAATTGAGCTTTTGCGTCATTTGAAAGCATCGGAAATTCCATATGGAGTACGAAGAGAGGGTAAAGTTTCATATGAAAGAAGTAGTGAAATGGCAAGGTTTCTTCAACTCTCTGTGAACTTCAAATCAGGGCTTCTACAATATCAAGCTGGAGTGTATACCAGCATTTTGCGTATTTTATTCTTTTGAAATCTTTTTCTTTTCTAGACGAAAAGTGTTTTCTTTCTTGTCTTTTCAGCTTCTTGGAAACATGCGAAGGATAGCAGTCGACCAGATCGTGGATGGCTCAATTCGATGCGGTACGTGTGCACGCTTTTATCGTCATTGCCACTCATCTGTAGTCGAAGAGGTAGGCTTTCTCTAACTCATCATTACTGAAACGTTCTCAGAGACGTTTGTCACCATCATTGGTAGTTGTTAAAGTGGTTTAGCAGCTGCGGAGTGCCGTAGCAAATAGGAAATCGCTGCAGACCATGATGAGTTTCCTTCGTATTCCTCAGTTCTCCATTATTCTCACACAGAACTGTACACTTGGCTATGCTAACAATAGGAATGATGTGTTTAGCATTACCTAATCAAAACAACATTTTGTTAATGGTTTATTTCTGAACCAAATAAGGAACGTTTGCAAATTGACGTCCAACCGATCTTTCTTTCTTTTTCTCCAATAATTTCTCGCTGATCATTGGCTCTTGGGTCATATTTCAATGAAGGATCTTTCAGCGTGCGTTTATTACATCATTATGAACGAAATGATTAGGAAACTAGGTATACTACAGATACCCTTAGGAAAATCCATTGATGGAGGCATTTTTGGGTTCGCTAAACACAAGCTGCATCAAAATGTTTTTCCTGAGTTCGTCCTTTCCGTCTTCATTGTAAGTAACAATGGCATTTCGGCCACCTTAGTGAAGAATATTTTACGGATATGTGAGCTTTTGTTAAATTCAAATAATATTGTAGAGATTTGGATGAGTCTTGTTGTGTTCTGAATTTTTGTCTTACTTACTGCGTTATGTTGTTGAATTAGCACAATTAGCATCAACCAGTAATGATGTGCGAGAAGTTTGTGCACTGCTTCAAGTCTCACATCAACTATTAAAGGTTCACATTTTCCTGTTATTTGAATTCCAGTGAAGTCCTCGTAAGTCAAAAAGATGGCATTGGATGAAGTTCGTGTTCTGTGATATTCTGTACACTGTCTCGCTCTATAACTATAGCGTACGTCAGCATTTTGGGCTATCAACTTCTTTTTACAAAAACGCATATTATTCCGTATGCTAGGTGAACTTATCATTCACAGCATTTTTAGGTTGTTTTATTATTATTTCTCATTTGGATTCTGTATGTAGCAACGAAAATTGAGAGTTCGTCAAAGGATGCTTAGCGATCAGTGCGCCTTAGTACATTGTATTCAGACTTCAATTTCCTCATAGAAATTTATTGTCGGAATTCCATTTGCGAAGATGGAGTCACACGGTTTACTAAGCGGAAAAACATTTGGTTAGCGACAAGGAGGTTGGTATTATTTTTAGTTCTTTTTGTTCTTTTAGTCTGACATCACAGGTATGGCACGCACCTCGGCGTTTCCCTCATTCAGTTCGTTGTATGGGATCATGATCTATTAACGTCTTTCGCGTTTGAGTTCGGCTGCTCGGGGATGGCCTTGTTTTCTTCATGTAAACCGCAGAATTCTTATCGAATTGATTTTACTTGGAGTCCTGAGGCTGCTTTACTAGATTATTCCTAAATCTTAGTTGGCTAGAGGTAGCATAGAACATCAACCACGCGTTGATTATAGTGTGTCTGCAATCACTGCGTTTCCTGCTGTATTCCAATGTTGATTGAGTTAAAAAAAATGGCATGTCGTAAAAGTTAAATAATGGAATAAAAAAAGATGGAGCTCTTTACGTTGATCAATCGCTGAGGGATGCATGCATTCGACTTCACTAAGCATCGTTTGGAGGTGCTCGAATGCATATCTGGCCTTTACAATGACTCGCGGTGGCCTACCGATGTATCGAGCCAGTGCTGCTATCCTCCCAGACAAGTTGTACCAATCTTCCGACCCCGAAGAGATGGAAGGCTTGGTGGGCCATGGGCGCGGGGATTGAATCGATTCTATGTGTGCGCACCGCAGTGGCGCCTCCAACCACTGCGCCACACGCGCTTGTAGAAATAATGGAATAGTATGAATCGTTCTAGGGTCATAGTGTTGAGATTTCGCGCTCAGTGGCGAAATTTCTTCGCGAGTGATACACAACTAGCGTCCTCTAACACGTGCACATCGCCATTCTTGGAAAAAGGCAAAGGAGGCAAATCATCCGAGAAATGAAAACCAATGTCCGCGATCTCCCTCATAGGGGGGTCTCGAGCTGTTTAGTCGCGAGGCTAGGTGGCGCGTATCCAGGTGGCAGATAAGGAGTTAATAGCGGACCAAAACCGACCTCTGCTTCCCTGAGACGCAGGCGGATCCAGGGGATGGACTCCCTGTTTCTGCTTTGCCGATTTGACACAAACTTTCTGTATTTGCTAGACGTATTCATGCGTGAGTGTGTGGGTGCGTTCAAGTTCATGCGGATTGTTTTCTATGAGTCAATTCGGCCAAGAGCCAGCAATCAAGTGACAGGGAAGTATATGAGAGGTTAGGAATCCCCTCCAACAAATAAGCTCCATGTCCACTCCGGGAGAGCCTGGCAAGCTACCTGTGAGTTCAGACCACTGAGCTATGCGTGGGTATCAAAAAGCCAGGCACAGTAAAAGAAACGGGTGTTATTCCTCTGAGCCCGAAGGAGCTCCCGATTTGGCAGCATTGGGTAAGACGAGTACGAAGAGGCTGCTAAAATCTCAGAGCCATTCTAAGCTACCGAAATCATGACGGACTAAGGTGACGATTAGTACCTACAATACATGCACATTTGCTTCTCAATCCTCGATAGAAGGCTTGATAATGCAGTCAAAAAGAATAAGGCACGTCATTGGACTGGCTGAGACGAGATGATGCCACTCATTCAACGCCGTTATGACACTAGAGAGGAACTGATTGTTCCTCGGAACATGCGACAGTAGAGAAATTGGCAGCGTCGGCATTCTCGTCAACACGAGCTTGTCCATGAACATCGATTCATTCGAACAACTAACAACCCGAATCGGACGTTTACGATTAAAAAGATGTTGATCAATACCGGCTTTTACAGTATTCGTCGTTTACGCGCCATCATCAAACTACGACGATGAAGGCGTCCAAGCGTTACATATGGTCTTGGATAAGTTATGGAGAAGAGCATACGTTCTTTAAATTATCGTGGAAGGTCTTAGCACTGAGACAGGATCTAAAAGAACGTCTGAAGAACTTCACATTGGGATCCACGGACTAGTATGCAACGAGCCGGGTGAGCGGCTATCCGAGTTTGTCATGACGGTCGAGACCAAACATGATTACTCGCAATTCCAGAAGCCCCACTCTCAACGCTGGACGTGGGAGTCTCCCAGTAGGATACCATAACAAAATTGACCACGTCACTGTAAATCGAATGTTTGGCACAACCGATGTCGCTGTTTTTCCAAAATTCTATACGGGATCAGCCCATCGCCTCCTTTGGGCAAGATTTCATTTCTCGCGGTCGGGAGAAAAAGCCGCTAAATTCAAAAAACGAGGCCCTGAAACCACTATAAACTAAGTTATCCAATTCATTAGTCGGTTGATGGGAAAATATCGTTCTTGATGTTATCGATGAGAAATACGATCGGCTCATTCGACGTCTTAGCGTTAGCGCTGTGAAAGATGAGAGTTCGAATGTCATCAAGAGAGGTCTGTCTCCAGAAACATTTGAGCTGATACCTCAGCGTGAGCGTGAAATTGCACGAGTGCAGGCAATCTCCAACTTAAGTCCGAACTTACAGTACATTGCAGACAGGCGATAAAAGATGATTTTAAAAAGAGAAGAGCAACAGTTATGACCAAGCTGCAGAGGCTAGGAAAAGCATTCGTAAGGCTCGCCGGACCTTCGCCAATTACAAAACCAAGATAATTGAACTTGGGCTCCCAGATGGAACAGTGACAGCTTCTAGAAAGGCAATGGAGGAGGTCGTTTACCATTACTGCTCAGATCTCATTAATAGCCACGTTCTCCATCCCTCATATGAAATCAAGAAGGGTATATATGTCGTACCACCAGTTCTTCCTTCTGAAATCTGACGTACTACTTGCTCGGCAAAAAAATCGAACAGCACTAGGCCAGGAGAGGATGAGTTCTGAACACCTGAGGAGGCTAGCGCCAGTCCTCGTAAACGCAGGGGACCTGCTCTTTACATGTTACCTGTCTGAATGCAAAGTCTCTATTCAGTGGAAGATAAGCAAGGTCGTGCTATTTTTCAACAAAGGTGACCTCTACGAAATCGATAACTATCACCCTATCTGTTTGCTGTCAGTCGTCTACAAGCTTTTCGCTCGAATAATCCTAAACAGGATTGACAGAACACTGGACGGAGGACAGCCATTTGAGCAAGCAGGGTTTCGAAAGGGATTTAACACGATGGACCACATCCACACGATTACAAGACTCATTGATGTATCGCGAATGTACAAAAGATTACTCCATCTCACTTCCATCGAATTAAAGAAATCTTTAAAGAAGAAGGACTCAATTGAGATAGAAGCAGTCATGGAAGCCCTGGACGGTTAGAGTCCTTACTCAGTATATAAAAATTCTTCGTAAGTTGTATAAAAATTTCAAAACAAAGATATCACCATTCACCAATGGTATTAACATCGACGTCAAAAGAGGGGTTGGACATGGCGGTACTATCTCACCAAAATTATTTACCGAGAACCTCGAGAACGTTGGACGGAATTTGGAATGAGACAAAACTGGAGTGAAATTTTATGGTCGGCAATTACACCATCTTTCCTTTGCTGGTGACATCGTTCTTTTAACACCAAACACTAGCCAAACGGAGCGAATGTTTGCCGAATTTGATAAAGACAGTAAGGAAATTGGTCTTTGACTGGATCAGACAAAAACAATGTTTATACAGAGCGGTTTGGCTGCATATGCCCCATTTACGCTCAAAGGAATGAATGTCTCTGAACGCTCCAGTTACTTCTATATATTTAGGCAAATTGATATGATGAACGACTTAGCTCCGGAGTTGAGCAGAAAGAAACGAGCGCTTAGAGAGCTTTCGAGAGCATCGGCTATATAGTGAAGACAACAAAGAACACCCTACTTGTTTCCACTTTTTCGACTCAGTGGTATTTTCTACCTTAAAGTATGCTTCAGGAAGCTGGCCGCTGTGTAGGATGCAAGCTCAGTCAGCGTAATTGAAGGCGCAGTCTAAAAGACAATGCTAGGACTCTCCTGTTTCACACAAGTAACAGAAGGGTTCTAAAGCTTCGATCTGCGTCAACGATGAGAAATCAAAGATCCCATTCTGTACGCCAAACACTCGAAAATAATTTTGGGAAGATACATAATGCGTATGAACGACAACCGATGGAGAAGAGCCGTTAGTCACTGGACTCCTTTGAATGTCAAATATACGGTAGAAAAACCACCGACCCGATGGTCAGAGTTCTTCAGGAAAACTCTAACAGAAGTTATGGTGCTCAACGAGTTCCTAGAGCGAGCAGAACCCACTGAGCTATTCTTGTAATCTACAGGGAAAATGGAAGATTTACTTTCGCCCGCTCGAGTCACTCAACGATCAACGGAGGTACAGGTGATTCAGGTGATGTCCACGATGTCTTACGAGGTAAGAATTGTTTGGGTCCAAGATGTTAGCTAAATTGAAGAGTAAAGAGAATACTCTCAAAAGTTCCCAGTTTGGTCTTTAGTGCATTTATAAATCTTGTCTACTTAAAGGAACAGGGTTTTTGTGAACTATGCTATTTTTTTAATGGCAGGATATATTGCGAAATATAACTTCAATGATGCTGAGATATTTGCAGAACTCCGGACCACAGTTGTATGCTGTGGGGAACAAACGCGTTATTGTCCTTTCCAGGGAGTAACGCGTTCACCATCACACCATACGGGTCCTTCGTTTCGCCTGTTTCTCAGCTAGTTCTATCGATCTTTGCCACAGCAATCACCCGTCTGCGGGATTGATCTGGTGGACGAAAATCGGCAACGAACCCATTTAAGCTGAGGCTGTAGTTGTAATCACAATTCAAACTTATTATTTACTACCTATTCTTTTTTTTTAGAGAGACGGGAGCATGAGGTCAACCCATTTTCATTAGTTTCGTTTTCTTTTCGTGGCCAGTTATTTTTTTTCTGAGTGTTGCTATTGTCATTCCAACGTAGTTTTAGATTGCTCCACATCTAATGAAATGAGACAACGTTATCGCTGGTCCATCCACAATGCAATGGTTTGAACCAGGTTATGGATACGGAGCTTGGAATGCGCTCTGTGCGACGAACGCTCCACTTAGTGTACCGTCGAACATAACAAACGCTCAGAATGGCTAGTTTTACCAAAAAATTGCCCTTCTCTCAAATAGGACAATGTAACAGGCATTCTATTGAGAAAACAACCTTGAATGTCTGAATAATACTTCTTCCTGAAGAATCAAGTGAGCAACGGCATATTTCTCAATTAAAATGGTATTTTTCTTATTTGGGTGAGTTTTTCTTCTTGCTAGCATCGAGAACAACTCGTGGAAGAGCGTTTTCAAGCCTTTACCACAAGCAAAAAGTCGCCATTGTCTTGCAAATCAGAGGGAGAGCAACCATTTCGAGACTTGTTCACCACTGCTGCGTACATTTGTCTTGACACAGCCTTTTTACTAAGGCTCCTAATTGAAATGCCGCACTCCACGCTAGCGTGACCTTAATCGTCTGGAGGCATTAATTCTCTGGGGATACACTTGAACACCAAGGCAAACGTTGCTTGGAGTCAATATGAAGTATTTGATTATCTCACACCGTCCTAAACACATTGTAAGTTTGAAACGAATTAATAGTTTTCAGTTTGGTATACAACAAAAAGAATTTATCATGCAGCGTACTATATATAGAAATCAATTTCTCATCCATTTATAGGTAGAAGTACGAGGCGACCAGAGGGAGCGATGTCGTCAAATGTTTTTCCGTCTTTATTAAACACTACCAAAATTAGTTGCTAACCGTTGCTGTAAATATGGTATCACTTTCTCTTGCTGAACCGCCTTATCCTCAGCATAATGCCAATCATTCTGACCAGTCGTATTCAGACTAGGGTTTTGTTAGTCAAACTCTGCCAAGTTTACCGTCATTTATTGTTTAATCAACGGCATTCTCTATATGTCTACCGTTTGTTAAAACCACTATAGTATCAGACGTTTGAAAATCTGTAGTTATGGAGTTTCGGTGAATATCAAGTGTGATTAGATTTTGTCCACTGCTACGATGAAACGAAGTTTTAGGAATGGATAAATGGTTAGCATTTCCTCCATTTCCACAAGCGCCATCTTGCTCCGTGATGTACGTGAGGCTCACTCCACCTCTGATGCTGCCACAACCCGCTCTAACAGTACGAAAGAATCTAACCTTAGGTAATCTAGGTTAAAGTCCAAACGCTTTTTTTCGATGCGGACTGTAGCTTTCGTACACGTTGACTTTTTTTGTTTTGTTCATTATATATGTGATTATATACGGAGGTGTTCCTCGGTGTCGGACTGCTACCTGGCAGCGTCTCCCTAGCTGATAACGAGTTCGGTGTTTCCATCAGGATTCCTAGCTAGGAGTAAACCAATACCAAGTTGCACCACCGTCGTGGAATCACAGTCACATTGTGGCAAATCTCCCTCTGATCCACAAGGGCTGCGACTGCCTGTGGTGGTGACGACCCAGGGCAGACTTTGGCCAGGCCGACCTCGGGATGCCAGGGAAGTACAATTTAGTTAAGCCAGCAAAACTCCGAAAAATAGAGATTATGCTGGTGCCTGCATAATCAATGAGGACGGGCCATGCAAGTGTCAAGTACCAAGTAAATATACTTAATACTTATGCTTAAATAGTCTTTGGTGCTTACAGAAACAGATTTTGGTCAACGTCATTCCATAATGAATGGGGAAAGTATGATTTGATCCACTGAGTGAACTCGTCATTAATTATCTGCACTTCTTTTTTTTCGCCTCTACAATTCTTCTTCGATGGGGCTTTTTCACGTATCTTCTCATCTGTGACCAATTGTGTGCAGGAAAGCCTGAAGTATCACAGATTTAAATGTTACCATTATGATTTTGTTACCACTGAGTTACCAGATGAAGAAACGAATGCATTCCAAAGTTCGGAAAAAATTTGAACAGCCACCGTCCATGTTTCCCATGCTGGGAGAGTATTATCATAGCGTTTGTATATTATTTAAGAAACTTGTGCGAGAAGTCTTATATGCCTTCTTCTATGTGTGTACATTCTCACATGACTACGCTACACCAAAAGTAGTCTGTCCATTCCTTGAGTGAACCCAATTGAAGCCAGAACAAGCGAACAGATTTAACCACTACCCTTCACCTAATCTTACTAAACATATATTTACATATATGTATATGTATACATATACTGCCTGTAACTTCAATGATGCTGAGATATTGCAGAACTCTGGACCGCAGGTGTCTGCGGTGGAGAACAAACGCGATACTACCCTTTCCGTGTGTTAACGCGTTCACCACCACACCATGCGGGTCATTCGTTCCGCCTGTCTCTCAGCGAGTTCTATCAACCAGTGCCATTAGCAATCACCCGCCGGCGGAATTGATCTGGTCAGCCTAAATCGGCAACGAACCCAGTTAATCTGAGGCTGTATCTATAATCACAATTTGGCTTATTATTTACTGCCTACTGTATGCTGTCTATATTTTTCCGACTGTGTTTTTTGAGAGGTTTTCCACTTATTGATTACAAAGTTGTTTCTATGACCTTATAAGTCACTTTCGGGACCATACAAGCTATTTTTTTTCTAGCGGGATTTTATTTCTCTCTTGTTTCCAAGAAAGCCGAAAAAATAAAGCAAAACAAAAGCGAAACAGTAACCATACTCGGGGTCAGCAGCCATTACAATTTGAGCTTGGAAGAATGATGTAAATCACTCACTGTTGTGATTCGAGGAAGGGAATTGTAAATTACATCGAAAATTGTCCACTCTGGTGAGTTTACTTCTCATGGCTTGTTTGTGTCACATCTTTTTCAAAAAGCTTGCTTCGTTTTATATGGTTCGAAATTTTTTCTATTTTATTCAAATTTCAGTTAGAAGGGAACGACATTATCGAATTCTGGGTATTAAATCGTGTTAGAATTGACTAAATCCTTATTGTATTTATCAAAACCTTATAGTAGATGGTTCTCATCACAGCGTCGAACCTAACTTGCCTTTTTTTGGTGTATATTTGGAATATGACACGGACCAGTTCGAGCTATGCCAAATAGGTGATTCCTTAAGTCAATCTGTTTATTTCTAGCGCCACCTTCTTTTACCATTATCTATAAGTTGTTTTTGTTTTCATTTTTTACGTTTTTGTTTTCCTGGTCATTGTCATCTATTAAAGAATACTTTTTTAGGACCAAGAGTGTTAGCTTACTGAGAAGGACACTGTTTTGTTTTCATGCAAAGGCTCTCAGTCAAAGTCATTTCCTTCTTTCTCTCAATGCTACTGTCGTCTTTGTCTAGTTTAGCGTTCAACTTTTTTTTTCCTTGCTCAGCAAAAGAACGAGTTGTTGAGTTTTCCCTTATTTTATGTACAGTTGTTTCTTTTCTAATATTGAAGACGTTTCAATACCGTTATGCGGAAGATTTTGGAGGGTGGTCAGGACGACCACGAATTGTCAGAATGGCGTCCTTCTGCGAATGTGGCAAGGGTAAGCATCTCAGACGTGCTGCAGCGGTTACGTTGTAGATTTCCAGTTCGTTGTGTTTGATTGAGCACATTTTGTTTTCTGTATTTTTATCCGTTGAATTCTTTACTTCCTCGTTATGCACTTTGATGATATGGTTTTTTGACAATGAAGACATTTGAAGCTCAGAGGTTTAGAATCTTTGTGTTGCACGTAACACGCAGTATTTGGCTCTTGACACTATGAGTATAACAGTATTAATTCCTGTGCTAACTAATTTAATGCCGGTAGTCTACGAATTCAACAGTTCATGTATTTGACATAAACTAGGCATAGATCCTGAATGTACTAATTTGTGGTCATTTCGTGAATGCCAATCGTTGTGGTTTATTCGTATTCCGATTTTCGCTGCTGATGAAGATTCCCTCAGCTTGTGGAGAATTTAGGGTACATACTATTGAAAACGGTATTATTTTGTGTTCATGTTTCCCCGGCTATCATTCGCTTTAACGAATGGGAAGATGGTTTTGTACTGCAGGAAATGTTAAGTAGGATATATTCACGGCCACAGTTAGCTGACTAAGAGGGTTTTTGGCATTGATTGCCGCCTGTAATCATGTGATCTAACAACATTACTGGGATTTACTTTCGAAATTACACGAAATACGCTGTTCAAATCCATGGTGATGTCTATGCTTAAAGATAGAGGGGATGAATAGTGGTGTAGATAGTTTTTGTTACCGCTGTATGGTGTGGAATCTGCAAGTAGTCGTTTGTCCATCATTGTCGTCCCTCTGGTTAGACGATGAGTCGTGATATGGGAAAGGAGTACTGCCCGAATCCATGAGTTCTTGCAGTTAATTTGTTTACATCTTCCCAACGGTTTGCCGCCGCATCGTGGCTAGGAGGTGTTCCTGGGTGCCAGGATACGATGTATAGTGGGGCGATTCATTCCTCTGGCAGGGTCTGCCAAACAGAAAGAGTCCGGCGTTTCCACCAGGAAGCCCAGCTAAATGTAAAACAATACCAGGATTTGTCACCATCCTCGTACCAAACTAGTTGCATGGTGGCAAATCTTTAGATCCACAAGGGCGGCGACTGCCTGTGGTGATGACGACCTGGTGCAGACTTTGGCATGGCTGACCTCGGCGCTCCAAGGAACCACAATGGTTAAACCAGCAAACCTCCGAAAAAGTGGAGATTAGGCTGGGGCTCGCGCAACCGTTAAAAGTAAGCCATCGAAGTATCGAACTGATTGATATACATAACACGATTTGTCACCTCCGATCCAAAAACCTTTGACCGGTAAGAGTCAAATTCAAAATACCACTGAACGCTTTGCGTAGACAACCAATGCTCGAGTGAAAGCAGGCAAAAGTGGATAAATGTGTGGACACTTCTTTGTCGCGTTATATAGGTTGGAAGCTATGAATTACTGTTTAATTCTCACTATAGGCTTCTCATTAGACCCTGGCCGCTGCCTGCAACAAGGAGCAGTCTGTGAACACGTGAACTTAACCAGTTCTAATCGACCTATCTAGCAGTACTTGTTACCCTCGATCCGAGAACCGCCGATAAGGCTACAGCCTACTAATGGGATGTGGTGGTTTAAAGATCTATAGTTTATTTATGTCAGAGTGAAAATGTAGATGAGAGTGAATGTATGCGGATGGTTCAGTACGAGGTGTTCTCCAGTGACTATTTGCAAGCAAGCTATTTGCAAGCTGTATTGGTTGGGGACGTTTTCCTTCACATATAAAACAACTTTTGTGCTGTACATGTCATGTATTTCGGTTAATCCTTCATATACCATTCTTCGTAGAGCACCTCTATATATTCGATCGTACAGAGTTGGTTTATATCGTTAATAACTTTGAGGACTGCCTATTGGTTTCAGGAATGAGAGCGGGAAAACAACTAGCTGTTGCAGCAGCGGCTTACGTCGGCTTGAGTGGAATAGGTGAAAATGCTGAGTTTCAAACCAAGAAATTTGGTGGAAAGAAAGTAGATGGAGGAGTATGTCGCAAGGTAACTGCACCTTCCACTTTGGTGTGCTTGCAAATTCTTAGGACAAGTTTGTTCTACAGTAGGGTCTAGAGTACTGTTAATTAAACAAATATGAGAGAAGCACTCCAGAATCTATCCACTGTTCGCTATTGTTGTGGTGTGATCTGTGTTGTTGTGCAACTTTGTTCAGTGGGAGCAAGAACAGTGGTGAATATTCTGAGGAATTACAGGAATTACGTGTGTTTGTTTTCTACGATTTCTGAAATAGCAGTTCCTAGCTGATGTGTAATAACTTGTCCAGTTCTCAAATCTTGCGACACGCCTCTATTTATCTGTTAGCCATTTATACAATGCCCTTATGAAATCATGGATCACTGCTCGCGAATTGCACCACAATACCAACGCGACCCACGTGGGGTGACGGTTTCGAGTTCGGGTAACTGATTGACGGAAAAGCTATCTCCTTTCAACGACCCCTTACGACGGTTTGTGCACATGTAGAAATATCGTTTTTGTTGCGAGGAATCCACAAAAAATTCGTTTGCCTCTTCTGTTGAGAAGAGGCGTTCAGTGGTCAGCGTGATAGAGTTCGTCTTAATGTATTTCACTTCTGGACCTGCTCAGATTTAGCACACTCCATCCTCGATTTTTTTCTGTTTGCGATTTATATGATGTTTAGGTCTCAAATATCTGCGACAAAAGTGGTTTGTGCCTGCGCGTTTTTCAGTATCAGTCATGTCCGTTTTCTTGTAAGGTAGTGTTTATCTCGCTGATGACGTTTTCTAAATAACATTTTCGGAGTAATATCCCAGTTAGTGTTATAGGTTCGAGCGTTCCTTGATTATTACGGGTTTTCCTATGAGGTCGTTGAAGTTAATCCGGTTACGAAATCACAGCTACACTTTGCTAAGGACTACAAGAAGGTATTTTTACTTCCAAACATCTTGTAGGCAGCTAAAATTTGCTATGTTAGTATTGTAGTACCAACAAGCTTAATTTCGTTTCCATATTTTATGAGGCCGATAACTCACATTGTGGGTAAGTAAAGTTTTCTTTTCAAGAAGAGCTTAGTTGGAAGCGAATTCCGTGAATCCGTGTAATGTGCGCTTTTAGGTTCCCATCGTTACTAACGGGGAATTAGTGCTGAAAGATTCCTCGCTAATTATCTCCAAGGTTCATCTACTTTCTTTAATTTTCCTTCTGTGACTGAAGTGATTATAGCGTGTTTTGTCTTACAGTTGGCTACCTATCTGCACCGTCCTGACCTTAACCTTCCTGATATAGAGTGTTTATATCCTTGCTTCGAAATGAATCGTGATGGCAAGGTGGTTAGCGATTGCCCTCTCAAATATTTTGTCATGGACCGCTCACAGAGTGAACAGAAGTTGGATGAAGTTAGGTAATTCTATTTTCATTTCGCTCGTCATAAAATTGTTCGACATGTTAGCAGTGTTTCGCTAGACTTCTCAACAACTTAGGTCTTTTAGAAAATAACTTCCTTGCTTGAACTGAATTTGAGTATTATCACATAACGTTTTTCCACATGCGTCTGATTTCACTGTAGTTCTGGTGAAGATGTCAGAGCGAACCTACGCAGTCTGTTGAGCCTATCCCAAGATAACATTGAAGTTGTTCTCTAACTTGGAATTGCAGAGAGGAACGTGTGTGGAGACAATGGGTCGACGACCGCTTTATACATTTGATTTCCCCAAACGTATATCGTACCCCAAAGGAAGCCTTAGAAACCTTTAATTGGTTCTCAGAAGTAAGTTATTTCAGGACATTGCTAAACTGACTTTATTCGATACGTCTTGCCAAAAACTGAAACTGTGAAAGTTATCATTACAGTTTGGTGATTGGAATGAAAACTTTACTCCCTGGAATCAAATTTTGGCGAAATACGTGGGCGCTTTTATGGTGTACTTTATTGCCAAGCGCCTCAAAGCGAAGTTCGTCGATTTCTGAA
The DNA here is from genome assembly GCA_900624975.1 of Angiostrongylus costaricensis. Taxonomy (NCBI): domain Eukaryota; kingdom Metazoa; phylum Nematoda; class Chromadorea; order Rhabditida; family Metastrongylidae; genus Angiostrongylus; species Angiostrongylus costaricensis. The sequence continues at coordinate 37,258 of UYYA01000244.1, forward strand.
CTGGACAAAATCGCAGTTCAAATGTTTTAATATTCTGTATTGTTCAGACACAAAATTACGGACGAAAGGCAGGCGCTAGTCGAAGCTTTTGCTGAGTGGATGGAAGCTATTGGCCCAGATAGAAAGTTCTTAGGTGGTAATGAGCCAAATTTGGCTGACCTTGTGAGTTCACATTTAACTTCAGGCTTTATTCGAACAGGAAAGTTATTTCATTAAAAACATGTTTCGTGCAACACGTTCGCATGTTGCTAGCAGAACTAGACTGAGTTGCTATTACAAGAGCTATGGTTCGAATTCCAGTTAGTCTGTGAGTAAGTTTTAATCATTGAAAACATTGCTATCTTATGCGCAGCACTGCTTCAATGCATAACGTCCGGAATGAATCGTCTGCAATGCATACGTTGGGAGGTGGGCTACAAAGTGGACAAAGTGCATTGCATCCATATATTTCCTTTTCGCTGGCTCATTTCGCCACTGATGACTTGCCCAATAGAAAAGCCTCGTCAGGCCTGGCCCATGAAGACCTAATCTTCGCGAAGGGCGTGGTAATTAGCAAAAAATTCGTTTGGAAGAGCTCATTAGGTGCAAAGAGTTGAGTGAGACCGTTGCCGATTAAGAGGGTGCAGAGATGTCTTCTATTCTTTGCTTGCAAACTGAAGTTCGGTTCCTAGGGCACTCTACTGCTATGATAAGGTAGCAAATCACAATTGACCGTAGCGAGTGCTCTTTAGGACTCCTTCGGTGTTCACGGACTGTGAGTTTATCAATGTGGTACTCCAGCTGCTCTTCAGAAATCATCGGCATATTTTATTATCGCCACCATTCACTGTCGTTTGGGATACCATACTGAGGAGCATTTTTCTTGCAGATTGCCTATCGGTAGAACTTACATGTCCTGCATCCATTTAACACATTTCTGCATACAAGTTGTAATTCTTACCTACACTTAACAGTTTCGGCATAGTAATCGATATTGCTGCACACAAATTTTTAGATGAGGCTTGCACTTTGTTCTGCTTATGTGCACTTTTGATGATTAGTATTGAAGTAGTTTAGGCAGTGAGTTCTACTTGGGCGAGTGCACCTGTGGCTAACCTTCTGAACATATTTTGTTGCCGTATTTGCAATTCATGGCTTTGATATTGCATTGTAACACACCACACATTTTCTCTATGTCCTCGGTTCAATTTCACTCTGCTCTACAAACAGGTGACATGCCAACAGCGTGGTTTCAGTGGTCAAAGAGCTGTATTTAGAGCTCTGATCATGACTTTTTCCTCGATGAAGAAGTTTCCTGTGTTATTGCTTCTTGTCACCTGCTGCCTTACTGAGAAAGCCTTGGTTTCTGAGAAAAGCCTCGTTTCATCAGCTTCATGACAATCCGTCCTGTTTTTGTTTGGAGTTGAATGACATGACTTTTTTGTGAAGCCTTTTTCGGTTTTTTCATCAGGTTCCTATGTGATTGATCCTCGTCTAGAATGACTTCTCAACCAAGGGAAGGTTTATATATCAGTTATCTTTATGTGGATACCTTCTATCATCCAGTAAGTGGTACATGGGCCTTATCACAATAGAGTGAACTTTATTCTAGTAATGAAAGGTTAGCTGCAGGCTTATGTCAAAATCTATGTTAGTTTAGTCACTTATCGAGCCTGATTTGAATAATCTGAGGTGGCATTTGTGTTTCCTATGTAACATACATTGGTGAATTGCGACTCCATCTCTAAATGTCGCAAGAATATTCTTGAATATACAGGATTTATCTATTCTTCTGTAGTCCCCGTTAATCAATTTTATTGAGGATCTAATCGTGTTTAACGTGTTATTGTTTCCTATGCCATTATCTAGAAAATGTAAGTTCCTTACAGGATCTGCAATCCGCCTCTTGTAAACTGACATGGGATTAGCTGGAAGAGCGGGGACGGAATCCAGCAGTTACTTCACCGTAGTGGTCCAATAAATTCTATCGTAGAGTATAAGCCGTTGAATTTTTCGTTTGGTCAACACTTGTCGGCCCTAACAACATATCTTTCTGTCATCCGTAACTGCATATCTTGTTTTAAAATCAGCTTTCAAGTGTTGGTGATAAACAAGCAGTTCCCAGAAATGTGTCGGCTCCGTGCAACGAAGCAAAAATTGTCGATCCATAGCTGGTCTTCATCGAAGATCCGCTGGTTGTGAGACATTACAGTGTTGCTCACCACCGCTAAATTCCTCATAGTTGCCTTCACTATTAATCTTCACTAACCCTCTAATCCACTTCCTTCAGATCTTCGACGTAGAGCACAGCAGGTTCTCCACCATATTTCGTATGTCCAGCTCCTTCAATCCTTCTGTCAGTGAAGTTTCAGTCATTGTTCAACTATTATTCTTCTGACATGATTCAAAGCAGTAAAATTTGTTTTTTGACTATTACAATTAGCTCGAAAGATTCACGACTTTAACGGAGCAGCATTTACTAATATGTACACCTGTAGAGCGTCAGAATCAGATCTCTTCCATAAGTTTCTTAAGTTCTCAGTTCATGAACTTGTTGTGTTGAAGTTGCCTAGTTGTCGGAAAGCCAACACGTTCATTTGTGTGGGGCGTATAAAGTTTACTTCTTTACGAGCAACTTTTATTTCGGTCTTAACTGGTACAATGCTATAATTAAACGTGATCATTATACCGAAATGGAGGGTACAAGAGCTACAGAACTAGGATCTGTTGTTGTGCAAAACATTCCGAAATGCTAACAGCAATGTAGTTGGTTGGTGGTCCATAGTAATATGTATTGAATGTAACGTATCCAGAGTGATAGGGAATGCACTCATCTGTAATGCTGTCTATCAGTTGGAAGATCAATATCGTTCATTGTCCGCTGATGTGGCGGTCGAATTGTCGTTATATGTGGTCGAGATGGAATTACTTGTCCTCCTAAGCGGTACTCACACAAAATTGAGAATCTGCACCATCCACAGTGTACCTGGTACTTAGACTTCTTAGTACATTATATTACAAAGAACAGTCTTTCATTGTTCTCTATCACTGCATGGGTTATAGAGACGGGCAAGCCTGTCTCTATGACACAAGAATACCCGTACCTATGACACACATATCGTACGTATAACTATGAGTCAAACATGCCATATTTTAGTGAATTTTACTGTGTAGAAAACAGCCTTTTTTGGCCACGACTTTTAAAATGTCGTCTGCAGGCGAAATGCAGCTTTAATGAAAGAAGAAAGTTTTTCAGTGAAGGCTTGTGTGGCAAGTGAAACACTTGTGATGAAAATCCATTGCATTCACCGTGTTTGCGCACATATGCAAACACTGCTGTGCATTTAACACATTCCCGCCAGTTTCTGCGTCTTTACAGGCCATGTACGGTGCAATGGTTGCATTTTCGGGTTGTTCGGCCTTCAGAGAAGTGGCTGCTAACGCACCTATAATGCGTTGGTATACGGCCATGCATCTAGCTGTGAACGCTCACGAAGGTCGCCGTTTGATCGAAAATAGACCAGAAATGCCTGCTAATCCGCTACCAGCGTGAAAGTCTTATATCGAGGAATGAACTGGTTTTTTAATGCATATGTTTGTTCAATTTATTGGCAGATTTCTATTAGTCTGCTCATTACTTCATGGGCTTCGAGCGTCCTCATTGTACAGAACGATTTTGTTTTTTTTTTTCTTTCCTTTTCTTTTTCTTTCATTGGTGAGCTAATACAAGAGTGATAAAAGGCGTTATTTGGCTATCGTTTCGGTGCTTTCATCTTCTTCAGAGCCGAAGTGATTCGAGTTAATTAATAGTTCTTCTCTCTTCCGACATGGATCATCGTGATCGCACATAGTCGAATCGGCGGTGTCCCATTGAATTCGACTCGATGTGATTACGAAGGCCCACATCTGAAGACGGAATCATTGTAAGCAAAATCTAGTTGAATCACTGCGGCTTCTAGGAATGCGAAAGTCTCGAAACATTATCCGAATGACATCTTTCATCAGCACCGTGTAAGCTCATCAATGGAAGGGAGTACATCGGTTATCGTCGACGAGGTTAACTGAAAGGCGATTTTTTAAAATGTTACTTTTCTTTGTTTTTTTCTAAAGAGTTTCTTCTGCTTAGTGTTTTGTGGCGTGAAATTGTAGAAATGCACTTAGTGATTTTTTTAAAATCGTTATTGGTTTCTCGTTTATCGCGTATACGGTTATGGTCATCAAAGTACTCAAGCTGTAGTGTATTTTTTTCTTTGAATCGTTAGTAGCACATGGTAGTAATTCCTGTCTCGTAGTTAGTTATACATTTTCATTAGTGATTTCCAGTCTTCGTTCCTCATTTTATTTGTTAAGTGTTGGTGTTGTGTACTGCCTCTGCAACTGTGCTGTCGGATTAGCTCTGTTTTGTTTTGTACTAGAATAAAGGTAGAATAGGAGACGTGATATTGTGTGTATTGATGGAGTGATAATATTCGTTTTTTTTTCTTTGCTATATTCTGAAAATGGCTCTGCACTTGTATAAGGTGACGTGGATCGCTTTGATGGTTGTCGCTATTTCTGTAGGAAGGACCTTTCTCATCCGCGCGAAGCCAGGGCTGCTTAACGATGTTATGAATCTCGTTAGTCCCAGTACATTTTCCATTTGTTTCGTCCTTCGTGGAGCGTCATTTATGCTCATGGTATGCTCCGTTCATGTTGGCGTGTTTGCATTGAGCGGTCGATAAATCGTTTTCATGTGTGGGTATAAGTTATTGATGTGAACCACAAGCAATTACGTTGGCTGATCTTGTTCCTTGTTGAAAAATAGTTATGTCCTCCTTAGGGTCAAGTGTACTGTTCTCATCTGATCCATGTGTTGTCAACTTTTCTATGATAACTGCCCATTCATTTCCTCCTCTAAGTATATGTTTTCTTGGATCTTGAAGATGAGAAATTTCCCGAAAATGTGATTGCAAAGTCCTCGCTAAAGTTGTGTGTTTCTTTTTGATGTTTAGGAGACAACTGCATAGCAAAACGATAGGAGGACAGCAGAAAAGTGAGCGCACGTTTTGGGTCAATTAGTCGATCGGAAATATGACGACATCGTCGCCAAAAAGAGCGTTTGCCATTAGTTTGCATCAATGGGTATTATCGATTGCTTCCAGCCGGTGGCTCTGTTACTGACAGGAAAGTGAAGGTGAACGCACTCAGTGGTGTTTCTCTTTCATGGAAATGAAAAGGGATCAGTGGAAACGCTGCCAATGGGCTAGAGTATTTGGATGGAGTAGATACATTCCTTGGTCCACAATCTACAACATCGATCAGCAGGGCAGCGGTTTCGATGTTTAGATAAAAAGCAATAGTAGCCTTCAGAGACATGTAACGCCCTGAGACATGCCTGAGTGTTATCCGCACTGCAGGATCTCTGTAGGAAATCGTGCGTGCTCAATAAGTTGGGCTTCATATTAAGTCTCCAATTTTCCACAGCCTATAGACAATTTTAATTAGAAGCTTCTGTAGCATGCATATCATGCAGCTTGCATGGTAGTTTCGAAGACCTTTCTGATTGCAACTTCTAGCTTAAAGAAAGTGGTTCTTCCCGCTGTTTGGTCCTATAGGCATGCATTTATTCATGGTTTTAATCCAGATTCGAGCATCAATGGAAAGAATCCCGGTTGGAAAATATTTCTCTAACAAGAATTTCAGAGTGTGGTTTGGGGGTTGTGGAACAATTCTGCATCGTGGTTGGAAGGCTAGATTCTTTCACCTGTCTGAAAGTCCATATGTAACGATTTCTTTCTCCAGTCCACATAAGGTTTAACTCTGCTTATATTTAATTTTCTTTTTCCATATACCCCTCATGCTGTGTACTGGTGTTGATTTATTGTTCTTCTTCTGCAATTCCCAATGAACCTTGTCAGAACGTTTTCAGGTCATCACCATTTGCATTCACTTTTCTGGGAGCACTTCGACGGTGTTTGTCACATTTGCGAATAGGTTGCTGCGTCGGCGGAGATCATTTCTGGTATTGGTTTACTCCTAACTACGTAGAATTATACTTGCACAGGTTCAGACGGTATTTTGTTACCGATTTTTTAGCTCCATCTAATAAATTTTTCTTTGAAAACAGTTTCGTAGTACAATCACAATGATGCTGAGGTATTTGCGAAATTCAAAACTACAGCTGACCTTCAGCACACCACTGGCGCCCTTGCTTTGCATTTTTGCAAATATCTATGCATAATTATACTTGAATTTATCATAATACCCTTCTTTTAAGAAAATGCTAAGCGGTAAATAAAAATCTGAACAGTTTTGTAATAGCTATGGAAATGCATTCCAACTTTTTCATTGTAGAACGCCTAGTGTATCTGACAGCTTTGACAAACAGCTCACAGAGTTCAGTGAGTTTTTCTTGGTACCCCAACCATATAGGGAAGGAACTTTATGCATTATTTTATTATATTCTATTTATATCTATTTATATGTAATGTGTCTCAATTCTGTTATTATGGAAGCTATGGGAGTTCGTTCTTTTCCATTTGCTGCTAGGTGTAGTAGTTCCCAGGATCGACTTTCTCTTAACCTCGGCATTGGAATATGAATGTGTCGTTTTCTTGTTCAGCAATCGCGAGGTTTTTAAACAGCATACATTTACTTCCATAAAAACACAATACAATGCAACGCTAGCTGACGTTTCGGCAGTATCGCCTTCTTCAGAGCCTGGAAGGGTATACTGATATACAATCTACTAGGCCAAACGCTTCAATAACACTTACAAGAAGACGAAAGACTCTTTGGTAATTACATGATCAACAACTTCTCGAAAAACCCACCGCTTTTTCGTGACTTCCAATGAGGAAGTTTAGAACAGCTGATTATAGTCGCATGTGGTTGACGACTGCACCATCCCACATCAAAATTCGATGCGAACGTACGGGATCAGGTCGCGTATAACCTCCGGGCATTCGTCCCTGCTATTCATTGTAGGGTTTTTGGCATTGATCCAAAAAGCCTCAAGGAGTTTTCGCGCTGGTGTTTTGGACTCCTGTGCAAGGATATTGACTTTCACTTCAAAATCGTCTCCGCTATGCTTTTGTATCCTATGCGTGCCCAGTGGGGTGCTTCGTCTTAGTTTTCTTTTTTTTGCTTCGAAAACTAAGACGAAGCACCCCACTAGGCACGCATAGGATACAAAAGCATAGCGGAGACGATTTTGAAGTGAAAGTCAATATCCTTGCACAGGAGTCCAAAACACCAGCGCGAAAACTCCTTGAGGCTTTTTGGATCAATGCCAAAAACCCTGCAATGAATAGCAGGGACGAATGCCCGGAGGTCATACGCGACCTGATCCCGTACGTTCGCATCGATTTTTGATGTGGGATGGTGCAGTCGTCAACCACATGCGACTATAATCAGCTGTTCTAAACTTCCTCATTGGAAGTCACGAAAAAGCGGTGGGTTTTTCGAGAAGTTGTTGATCATGTAATTACCAAAGAGTCTTTCGTCTTTGTGTAAGTGTTATTGAAGCGTTTGGCCTAGTAGATTGTATATCAGTGTACCCTTCCAGGCTCTGAAGAAGGCGATACTACCGAAACGTCAGCTAGCGTTGTATTGTATTGTGTTTTTATGGAAGTAAATGTATGCTAGGTGTAGTCTTTGCATGGACGATGCACTAATCGATTCCTTAAGAAAACTACAATGTGGAGATTTGAAATAAGCACCATCTGTCGAAGGGTTACAATAATGCCTTATCAGATGAAGATCTTTGTCTCGTACGTTTAGATGATTCCCATATCAAGCATAATTCTGCTTCTTTGAAATTGAACAGGAAGACGCCTTCTATCTTTGCTTCGGTCGCGTATCCAAACTTCCGGCTTTTTATTCCCGTTATTTTAACTCCACTTTAAAAGTTTGAAAAGGAATTTCTTGGATGTTTTTTCTTTGCTCATCGCTTCCTGCATGCTCAATGATGAGCAGCAAATGTTGACGCATCAGTGGAGGTTAAAGGCAGGAGATGGCAAAGTGAAATTACAGCTGTATGTTTGAGTAGACATAATGCCTAATGGATAGGTGTGCAACAAAACTTATACCATACTCACTTCTTAACGAGTCATTTCCTCAGCGGATAATAAGGGCCATGTAATTACGTCGGTGCATTCCGGTCTTATTGCTCTTGGTTTCCGGGCCAGGCGATTGTGTAGTCCTTAATATGTTTTGCCATCACCTCTATGTTCACATTAGGGCGTCATCAAAGAAGGCAGTTCTGCTAGTTATAGATGGGAAGCATAAAAAAACTAGAATATTTTTAGCCTCACACCACTAGTGTATGTGTCATAGTGTCGTCAGTAAATAATCTGACCTTCTAGATGACGTAAAGCAAATGGAAGGTAAAGTATTCGGCATTGAGCAACTCCTGACGGAACGACCATGTATTCATCTTCATTAAGTAACCATGGGTTACTCACCGAACTCCGTTATATCATAGACATACTGTTAGTCGGGAAATTCAGCTGGGGTGCCGTTATGTTATGGGTACGTTATGCTGCCGGAGCCGCCGATCTATCAAGTTGTGTTTGTTACCCCCCAAGCGGGTCTGGTGCTAATTTGCTTGTCGTCAATGTGTCAGGACTAATATACTCGAGGCGCAAGTTCGAACTAACGATCTTCTGTGTTTTAGAGGACATCTTTAAGCTGTGCGCTATACGCTCTCCTAAATATGTCGTCGTATTAGTGATTCTAACCCCGCTTATGAGTTCTGTCTCTAACAATTGCCTTCTCGTTTTTCCATATAGAATGGAGGAGGGGAGTGAGTGTGTGTACGCTTGAAATCGATTGCACCACATCCACCGACCCGGTCTCCACATCTTTCCACTCCATATTTTTGTACCGTTTATAGTCATATTTAAGCATTCTGAATGTATATGAATTTTTTTGCTTTTGCTACAATCTGCTAAATGTTCGCTTTAATACTACGCAAGTGCTACACATTCATTTCTTATACGTTGCCACCTTGTTTGTGATGTTTGTTTTCTGTCTGTCTTCTCTCCTATACGACTCGTTATTTAGCTATTCATCTATTTGTTTACTTACGCATCTATTTATATGACCTATATTAACATATTGTGGGATCCAAGCGCTTATACTATTTTCAGTTCGTCGTCATGTATTTTTCTTCTAAAAAGGTCCTCGGATTTTACGTGTGGGTTCGGACATCACTCGAGGATATTTTATCTTCTTTATGAATACTGTTTCATCGCGATTGAGTCGACCGTCTTTGGAATCCTTGGATAGCCGTGATAGGGTGTTCCTAGTACTTTTGCTTTCGAGGGAGCTTCCCAGATAAGTCTGGCGCCAACTCCTCGATCCCAGAGGAATAGGAGTGTTAAATGGTTTGTGACGGGGTCGATTCAGGGTCTTGTGCATATCAAGCGGCATCGCTACCACTGTGCTTTCCGTTCTGATATTTTTCAATCATTCCATTTGAATGTGATATTTTATTCACTTTTTCTGAAGACTGCGTTATGGCAAAAACGCCATGAATCATATACTTACGATGAGTGAATACGATTTGCTATCGTCTATGGCAAGTGTACTTTTTTATATCATTTTAACGTTTTTGTGTTATTCACTAATTTTATATTGAGAATCACATTCGGGAAGAGTTTAATACCATGGTCGTTTATTCAAACTATGTTCCATCTAATTACTATGTGATTACATCGCTCGTCAGTGAATCCTCCGTATTGTTGACACTTCAGCTGAACTGACGCCATCCTGAACTCGTTTTAGTGCAAAGGCCATAAATTGTGGTAAAAATTGGGGTTTTTTTTATAATGTTTTAGAACATAAGAAGGATGAAGTTCGTCGTGCCTTTAGTGGTGAAAACTTGCAGGCACAAATGAGCTGTTACTCAGATATTTCCTCATTTTGGCTTAAAACATTCGAAAGTTCACAATTTGCTCAAATAATTTTAAATACATTTCACTGACACCTAAGTTAACGTTCAAAAAGTTTCTAGAGGATGAAATTTTGCGTGAAGAAAAGGAAACTTTAGGGACCTGGGAAGTGAACGATTAAAAAGAAAACATAGGGCGGATAGGTATAGAACAGTAAACAATGATACAAATGAAAACTGTACTTTTGGCCCTCTTGGTCGTTTTCCGATTTTATTGTATGATTTAATGTTAATTTTATTCCATGATCGATTTTCTACTAACCTCACCACTAATCAAGTAAATCTTTGCATTCTTGTTCAGCAAACATGAGGTGTTACTCTATTCTTCCTTTTGTAGATAATTCTGCATATTTCATATGAAATGAACGTGTTACTGTTTCTGTGAGGATGAGGAATTAAGCTATCCTGTTATTTGCGTTTTGTTCTATGTGGTCAATTTTCTACAATTATTTGTGGAATGTGTGGAATGCGTAGCAACCGCTAACCCATGTTCCTGTCTCGCAGCTACCTGGAAAGAGCCTGTAATCTCTTTGTATCTCAACACATGCAGAACCTTGAAAACACTCATTAGGAATGGTCGAGCTATCTACCTTCGGTCGCTATGCAGGAGACGTTGTCATCCAATGAAATCGTTCATCTTGGTCTTTCTCGCTCATGTTTCCATGGTACCTAATCATAGTCTTGCACTGTCGTTGCTTTGCAGTTGCTCCATACTGCCTCACATGTTCGTTGTGCATTGTTATCTTTGTTATCTTATTACTGTTTTAAGTTTTATGCATAGAGGTCTGTTTACTTAAATTCGAGACTCATTCTGCCGTAACCCAAAAAACCCGCACATATCACTTCGTGGGAAGTTAAGCATTGTGTATTGAACTAACTCTACTGCATCATTTTCGTATTCCATATTCCACTGAACTGACTGGTATATTTGTTTCATTGTCTTATTTAAGGAGCATTCTCTGCTGAAGTGGCTGAGGAACGTGGGTTGTGTTTACGAAAAATTGTCCTAGTTCTAGTTTATTTTCCATTTAATTTGTACGTTGCTAGTTTGACTCAGTTTCCTTTGCTAATCCACTCGAGAGCGGTTTTGAGGTCGTTGTGATGAACAGTCGTTGGGCTTTGCGCACTGGAAGTATTTTCACCACATTTCGGATAGGTTCCTTTCGCGATGCTCGCAGGAATTCCTAACATCGATTTCTCGTAAATAATGTGTTCTGAATAAGAATGTTAAATTCATTCCTAGTTTAATCAACCGTGCTAGTGACTTGAACGTACATCGACATCGACATCGTGCATCGATGTTCGATACCCAGTTATAGTAGAATTGCAGCTATAAAGGAAGCAGTAGACTACTGGGACGAGGTTAGATCAAGGAACTTTTAAAATAAATGTAAATCTACGCAACTGTTCGTTGCTACAACTTTATGGCTTTTCATTCATGGAAAAGAAAGGTTTCTTTGTTATTGCAAATTAATGAATCCTGTAAGGAGCGCTTCTGTGCTATTCACATTGAGAAGATTATTTAGTATTCACACGAGAAAACGCTATTAATGGTTACTCGGCTGCTTTTCGTTGAAGATTTCAGGCTTCACCTATAGATCAGTTAACTCTTGCTTTCTTCTTCTTCGTGTTTCTTTTCTTTTTCCACTGAGCGCATGCGCTATCGGTTTTCTTCAGCTCATCTATTTAGTTCTATCATTCTGTTACTTTGATAAAGCACACGATGTATTGTGTGCGGCGTTTTTTCTTATAGGTTTGAAAAACATAGTTGGACAACATTTATAAAGTAATAGGCGAAATTCACTGTTTTTCTTCGTTAACTAAATACGAGGTTGATATTACAGAATTCATTGGCATACAATAGCTGACGTTTCGACGGTTTCGCCTTCTTCAGAGGTGTTTTATTCTTTGCAAATATCGCCCATACTTTACTCTGTGCGCCTGCTCTCCAAAGATTAATTAGAGTACTCGCAATGAATAAGATGACTCTGAAGAAGGCGAAACCGCCGGAATATCAGCTATTGTATGGCAGTAAAAGGATAAAGTAAAGGATAAAGCTCTCGGCGTTGATCAATCTCTGGAGGATGCACCGTGCATTCAACTTCATTAAACATCGTTTGGAGGCGATTGAATGCCTATCTGGTCTTTACAATAACTCGCAATGGTCTATTAATGTGTCAAGCCAGTGCTGCTATCCTCCCAGACAAATCTTGTACACACTTATAGAGCCCTGAGGGATGGAAGGCTTGGTGGGCCCTGGGTGCCGGGATCGATTCCACGTGTGTGTTGCGGGCGTCTCCGACCACTGCGCCACGAGCGCCCTATTGTATGGTAATGAGTTCTGTAATATCAACCTCGTGTTTGTTTAACGAGGAAAAACTGAATTATCAATCAATGGCGACGTTAATGGGAAGTCGGTCTTGGGAATTGCTACATAATAAGCGAAAATAATGAGTTTCTTATCTCATCAATTAGTTTTGATTGATAAAGCCGATTAGCTTTTTTCATTTTGTTAGTAGAAATTCTACCTGCCTTCCATTACCAAAATTTTGCGTTTTTATCTTCTCGCATTCTTGTGTACGCTTCATGGATGTTTCTGTTTTTTATTCGTTACATAACGCGTTCATGTTCTCTAAGAAGCTATTACTATAATTTTAACCCTTTTATTTACTGCTTTTTCTTTTTAATAGCAGGGTATGTTGCGAAATATAACTCGCATATCATGCTTTTTTATTTTTCCTCTTTATGGCTTCTCTTTCTTCAGGTAAGGATTTTTTTTGTGATAAAATCTTTTCATTTTAGAATGCGATGTGCCGTCTCTCGCGTGGCAAATTTGTTTAGGAAAGTCTTTCCCATTGATTTATCTCTGCCTCGTTGGTTTTCTTCCATTAAAATTCAGATCTGAGAGATGCGGACATAGTTTTTAGACTTTTTATGAGTCGTTTCAATTTGCGGACTTATGTGCTTCTGTTAGGGAACAGTTGTCCAGCTCCTTCAAAATTACTCACTATCCATCCGTTTTAGTTGGTGAATGATAACTCTTCTGTAGAATTCGTGTGGAATTCTAGCCACCGATGATGTGTAAATGGAGAGGTGAACAGTCGATAATAAGAGTGTTATGGTTTTAGATCGATGCCAATTCACTTCTAAGCCAGAGTTTACGAAACAGAACAGGGATTACGTCTGTATAGGATTGCTTTGAATAGGGTGGTTGTGAAAAAAACGTCATTTTGTTAGCTATTTTTACGGTTAAACGGCCGACATCGCCATTATTATGGGCCGCAGCACCAGTTTTCTTTGTGTTGCATCATGACAATTGTCCTTAACAAGATTGTCCAGTTTGTTTCGTGCTTGGCAACCTGCTGCATAAGTTTTTGTATCTGAAGTCGTTAAAAATATTAGTGCAGCTAATTAACATGGATGATCAGAATGCTTGTCCATCTTTATCGATGATCCGTTCTGAAGAAAATGGGTCGCCATGAGTTCTTCTTCATCTTCCTCTCGTTCACCACCCGACACCCCTTTCCATCAATCAACCTACCCACTGCCAAGTTACCTTTGATGTAAATATCGCAGAATCGCGAGACTAAAAAAGTTTTTTCAAAAACTGGACTGAAAAGTTGATTGATATTGTCTTGCCTCCGCGGATATCTCTCTAGCTCTTGTCCTTGTCATTTAGTTGGTAGGCTTCTTCCTCCTTCAACGAAATTAGGATTGCCCTACCTCTTTTTTCGTCTTCGTCTAAATGATTGTGGGTGTTCACTAAGCAACCAGAAGCACAACCTTTAGGGGAGCGGAATAGCATGCATCTATAACTAATTCTTCATTGTACCAGTCTTTTTTAACACATTGACAACGATGTGAATGGATTTAAATGCAGTCTTGCTCAAAAGTACAGTTCAGCATGTCAAGCGTAGATATAAACAGTAGGGTCGTATTGAAATAAAAACCATTCGAATCTAAATGTCCCATCAATATTCTTCCTCTTAGGACGCAAGATTTCTTATTTTGCCACTAGAATTCTGGTATTATAGATCCCGAAAATTTTCTTTCGCTTTTTTAGTTGAACTTTGTGTCGCGAGTTGGCGAACAAACCGTGTTTCATCCATAAAGACCTGATCGTCTCCAAAATGCATAGTTAACCCTTCTGTCTTCTTTGATTGTGTCAAAAACCTTTAAAAATTTTTCCTTTTTCATTTTCTGGTTACTTGAACGGCTAATAAATTTAAGATTAAACATTGCCTTGAGAAAATATGTAACCTGTCGAAGAGATAGGATAAGAGCTCTTTTACAAATTTGTCAATTTCCTCACTTTGTTAATTTGTCAAATATTCGGGTTGTCGAAAATTTATCGGCGGCTATCGGAAAAAAGAGTGTTTCATCGTGATTACGTTCATCAAATGGATCGTGTTCTCATTTCGAAACGCTCAGCTTTTCTTCCGCTTTCCCGTTACCTTGCTAAAACCTTCGTACATTTTTTCTTCAAGGGTACCTTTTGGTAAGATGGTTATGTAGTTAACAAAGAAGCATTGTTTTATGGGATTCTTTGGTTGGCACAAATGCCCAACGGTTCAAAGTCTAGTGGCGCCAGAGTGGCTTTGAGCAATTTCGACAAGGTGAGGTCATCCCAGTCACAGTCCATTTCCTCTCGCTTGGCGTGGGCTTAACGCGGGGATTACATGCCATTCTTCATAAATTTATTTCAGAAATCAGCTGGAGTTATTCTGAGTGGTCTATACATAATTTTATAGATTTGTATGCGGTCCATGTGGGATGGTTGGAATTCATCCAAACACATACATGGGAAAGTTTTCTCTATAAAACCTTTCATGCATACTTATTAAGTAGTTCAAACAATAACGTCGAAATTCTTGTCAGTGACTATACGGTGAAATGACGGTGCTCTGTTTCCAATAACTAGTAGGCATTTTATATTCGACGATGTGAGGTCATACTGGGTTTTGAGAGGCACATCTGGTTTGTGAGAAATCGGCCTCACTAAAACTGCATTTCTTCATGCCCTCGAATTCGAACTCCAGTTTCCAGAGAGTGGGACAGCATTTTCTCGGAGAGAATATTTCAGTTGGTGATTTTCGAATGGGAAAGTTCAGCGGTTCCGTTAATTGGACATTACATTTACGAAATTCCCGAGAGTACTTTTTCCTTTTTCAGTTGTTCCTTATATCTTCATTTATCTCTGTGCTAGTAGTTTTGTATTGCGTATTTGGGCAAAGATATACCGGAACTCTTGCAGTTTGTGAACAGCCTTTTGCTAGTTTGGTTTGTGTTTCATATTTAAGGTTAGGAAAAGGATAAAGCTCTCGGCGTTGATCAATTCCTGAGGGATGTGCCATGCATTCGACTTCATTAAGTTTCGTTGGAGGTGATTCAATACATATTTGGCCTTTACAATGACTCATGGCGGCCTGCTGTTGTATCGAGCCAGCGCTGCTGTCCTCCCGGACAAATCTGGTACCAATTTGCCGACCCCAAAGGGATGGAAGGCTTGGTGGGCCATGGGCACGGGGATCGATTCTACGTGTGTGTTGCAGGACGCCTCCGACCACTTCGCCACACGCGCCACATATTTACTTGTGCTAGTTCACTGCTTTGTCAGAGTTGAGTATTTGCTGCGCTTTGTGTTGCTTAGAAAACTAAGGCGACATGATTTCGATGAAGCGTACTACGGTTCTGGTCTAGATTTTCTCTTTTCGCTTTCATATTCCTGCATGAAGCTGTTTGTGCAGTCCTAGTGGCCACAACATTTTGTGCGTACATTTTAAAAATGAATGACAGAAGGCCGTGTAATGAAAGTAAAAAAAAAAGTCCTAAAGAAAAAGTAAAGTAAAAGTAAAAGTAAAAGTAAAGTAAAAGTAAAAAGTAAAAAGTGGTAATGAAAGTCCAGCGACAACACGTCTGACCGTTTGAATCTCATCACAGTTTGGTGTCAGCGACTTTTCTCTCGGGAGATGTTTTTGTTTCTCCTTATTTCTTTGGGTTCTTGGATTCATTAACTTACCATACTTGATTTTTAAAACCCCATATTTTATGATTGCATCCTGATTTCGACATGGATTTCTCGGCATTAACAGTATCCTTGACGGAAAATGTGGTGATGGACAATTTACGGCAAAATTGTTTATGCATATCACCATTGTCTCTGTGTTTCCACGAGCTTCATGGCTGAGTAAGTAACAGCGAACCACTTTTTCTGGCTATGATTTGGAATAAATATATGCATGTGAAAATTCCCTTGGAGGAATTCTTGATGAACAGTTTTTACCCACTTTTTGCCTGGACATTGGGTGTTCTTCATGGAGATGCATGCTGGTGTTTTACTAGTGCTCGCACGAAGACCATGTCCGAATAGATTTTGTAGATGTATTCCATTGTCTGCACCCTTTGAGTTAAGATGAGGTCTTCGTACGAATTTCGCCAATGAGTAGTAGTAGTATATCTTGGTTTTTCTAATGGGACACGTTGTGCGGGTTTTACAGCAAAGCGGTTTCTACCCGTGTTTAAATCTTTTTTTCCAGATTCATTGCTCTTAAATCCTCTTTCAGTGGTCCTTCAAATTTGATTACTTTCTTCACTTAATCGTCGATTATGTTTAATTCGACATTATCAACTGTGAATGTGAATGGGTTGTAATTCGTTGTGTTAATTTCCTTTTATGGAAGGCTTGAAAATGAAGAATGGCCTGGCACTGTGACAGGATTTCGTGTAGATAACATGATGGACAGTGGATGGATATATTATAGAAGCTACGCCGTAGACATTTCGATTTCGCGATAGTGTTTCCTTGTCACGATGAACGAGATGTTCAGTAGAATAGCTTATGTTAATCTTACTCGCTGTCTCATATAGAACCGTCACGTAGGACCTGACATTGTTTACATATGTAAGAACTACGAAGATAGCTATGTTTCAATTTTTTTCCAATTTGCCTTTACATTTTTTTATATACGGAACAGAAAGCGTTCAATCGCAATGAAGCTGAGGTATTCGTGAAGCATAGGCTCCAGGCGGTTGCCGCGGTTGCCCTTTCCGGGGTGTCACGTATTTTTTTTTTGAAGCCAACGGTGCTATCAGCAATCACCTGCCAACGGGAATGATATGGGGACCACAAATCGGCACTGAAAACTGGCCGAGAGTAAGACAAAACAAGGGCCTCGGTTGGTGCAGTGGGTAACAATTGAACTCTCGCAAAGGGTAATCACGGGTTCTGATCTGGCCTTAGATTTGTGCCTTGCAAATATCTCGGCTTCAACCTCGTGTAACCTCATCGAAGAAAGAATACTTATTGATTAGTGATACCGAGGTTCAAGGAAAGTCGGTTTCGAAATATTACTACGCTTTGTGCTAGCTGATAACAACACCGGCTTCTGCATGATGCGCGCGATGATTATGTCCGGAAGAAAAACAAGTTGTTATCACCGGATATTATCATTATATCCACCATCAGCATCGTGTATAAAAGGGCATCACTGAGTAAGGATGCCTCATTCGAGGAGATGGCTCACTGAAGAAGGCCTGACTCGACACGAAGGCGATGCTGCCACGTCGAGAGGAATAACAAGCATGGGCCATCGACTCGGATCATCGGCTCTGAGGAAGACGAAGACGTCGAAACGTTAGCCGAAAATAAATATCATTATCAACCTCGTGTAAGCTCATCAAAGAAAGAATACATATTAGTTAGTGATACCGAGGTTCAAGGAAAGTCGGTTTCGAAATATCTCGGCTTCGCTTCCAAATCCGACTTTCTATTAACCTCGGCATTGATTGAATATATCTTTCTACTTCTGTAGAAGTAGAAAGATATCTCGGTTTCGTTGTGATTGTATTTCACATAACACTCTGGCATGAAAAAAGTACTGGGTAGTAAATAAAAAGTTCTACAGAAGGTATTTACTGTAACTTTTGAAGTTCTAAGTTATGTATTTTTCACAACTTTTCTATCCGATCTGGCACGTGCTTTCTGGTGATATCCGCTTCTGTTTAGTGTTTAGAAAGTCCAACTTGTTCTTTGTCCTTCGATTTTCTTGATGGTCCGTTTTCGTTTAAATAATTGGAATTGTCGTAATTTAAACCTAACTTTAAGCTTCTTCACCTTATGTTCCGACTCACCCTCTGAAATCGGCTTTTGTTTTTTTTTTTGCTTTTTAAGGTGAATATTTCGCTGACCAAACACAAGTCGCCTCGTGATTTTTAAAACGCTTTGTATTTATATTTCAGGTTTTTATATGGAACTCAATTACGACTTGTCTGAGATTTTCACCTCCGAACCTTTTCAACGTCTTGATCGAGCAAAATTGGCTCGTTTTAATCCACGAAAATTCTGGTCTGTACAGAAATCCATAGATACGCTTGGACAACTGTCAACAGAGGTGCATATTGTAGTTACCTTTAGCTTTCTAGTTGATAACCAACTAGGGGGAGAAGTAAAAATGTATAGCTTGTTATGGTAGCAAATATGAGCAATGATGTAGTCTTTTGTGAATTCTTCCCAGAACGACCTTACTAAATATAGTGGCTGAAGAAATGGCCACGTTTTCGGTGATCACCGATGAAAAAAGCTATTTTAAGTTCAATCAAATACATATTGCACTCTTCAGTTACACTAGAGCAAAATACACTGCAACGGCGCATTTACACCTCTTAATGAAAGAAATGTGAATGTGTACGAGCTTTCAGTGGAAGAGGTTAGGTCAGTTCATTCCACCGTCGCAAGAACAGCGCTTGTATACATGGCAGATGTTCTCGCTGTGAATCCTGTGCTATTTTTTTTATAATTAATGCATAAGCCGTCATGGATTTATTACAAGAGGAATAGATGATTGATAATTTTTATTCATCGCTCCAATAAATTAGAGAATAGCAACGTCGATGCGACAGCTTCACGGAAAATTTCGACGTTTTCTAAGGAAGGAGGAAGTATTGGAAGCTCAGCTGATTAAAAAAAAACATTTGCACATACCATACCACTGCTCTATTTCTTTTCGTTTGATTGTTTTCTAGATGGTTCACTTGTGAACGGGAAAATATGGACTTATCCAAACATGTGGATATCATAAGCCATTTATAGAGGCATCAAAGTCACCGATTTTAGTTGATAGAACTAACTGAGAGACAGGCGAAACGCAGGACCCGCATGGTCTGGTGATGAACGCGTTACTTCCCGGAAAGGACAATAGCACGTTCGTTCCTCATCGCAGACACCTGTGGTCCGGAGTTTTGCAAATATCTCAGCATCGTTTTAGTTGATTTACTTCAACGAATGTTGATCGATTTCCGTTAGAACGCTTTGTTAGCGTTGAATTATTCTTCTTTGAGCGCCTAGAAATATGGCGTTACAGTTTTAAAGAAGGCCAAATATCTCGATTAGGCTGGTCGATGAATATCTTGATGAGACGCAGTGGTCGGAGGCGCCCTGCAATATATACGGGATCGGTCCACGCGCCTGAGGCCACCCAAACCCTCCATCCTTCCGAGGTCGGAAAACTGGTACCAGACTTGTCTGGAAAACCATCACGAGTCATTGTAAAAGCCGGGTTGGCATTCAGTCACCTCCAACGATGCTCAATGAACTCGAATGCATGGCGCATTTCTTGGAGATTGATCAACGCCGAAAGTTTTATCCTTTTTTTACCAGTTTACCACAGAGCTCGACAAGGGAGACCAAGCGCACAGTGTTAGTACAGATGTTTGGTACGCCTCTTTGTCGCTGAAATATCACTCTGAGACATCGTGTGAGTCCACGCGTGTTGATGAGGAAATCCTCCTTGCTGTTCACTTTTGAATTTTTCACATTTATCAAAAATACCTCGAAGGTTTAACACGCTGAAGTTTTGGACGTCTGTTTGAGGATAGTAACTTCTAGTTCAGAACCTTTTCCGGTATGTCTCTGTCCCATGCACGCATATTGAAGTATTTTCTTTAGCTCTACGCTTACAGTTTAGGTGGTCTTTTATGGAGACAAAAACTAGTCTACCCGTTTCGTCAGTGTATTCGACCTCGAATGCTTTATGAGAAATTACGTACACTGTACCCGAACGCAAGCAACCACCGTCTCCACCATTAGGGCACATTATGCAGTTTTACTTGGTGCATAGACGGTCATGCAGTAGATTACGAACTAGCTGCCATCTGAGAGTGGTTGGTGGTAATTCATTCACTACTACCATTTTCTCTAAACCACCTCTTTTTAAACAACGAGTTATAACTGCAATTATTTCTTTGAAGATGAGGAGCAAGATAAAAAATGATCTTGGTCGCGGCATTAGCACCGTTTGGGGATGTGGTTTATCCTCTATAGCTATCCTGAAGAGCTACAGTTTCGTAGTTTAGTAGTTACTACTAGATTCAATTTTTTTGTTTTTTTTCTTACAGTTTTTTTCTGCAGTTTCGCAGTTTAGTTCAATTTTGTAGCTTTCCGTACCTTCGAGCAGTTTTTTTCTGTTAAATAGACTTTTTTGTGAGTAAAGAGTAAATTAATAACCTTAATTGTGCTTATCAAAGAAACAGTTGAGAATTAAAACGAGATCATGAAAACCTTTTTCAATCGATGGATGCGTAGGTGTTGGGATAGACCGTTAAAAGTGGTGGTAGAGGAGCTACACGGACTGGTAGATGTATAGAAAAAGATAAAGCAATTTGAGCATAACAATGTGGTAAAGCAGAGGTAGTAAATAAGTTAATAAGAAGAGGGATCGTGGGTTAGGCAAGACTACTGATAAGTCGCTACAGTGTAAATAAATAATTTCTCTGCCACTGCTGTTTCCGTGCTACAACTATGTTCAGTGCTAGTTTGGTCTAAATTCATTCTTTTATCTCAGGTTTCTTCTATCGTACTTTTCTTGCTGTTTTTTCACATTCAGTGAATATCTTTTCCACACAGATGTTTTATCGGTTGCTGTCGAAAAATGGTGGTCTTCTACGCCTCTCAATTTGCAGCTAAACTCTTTCGGATGAGCATTTTTTGCGGCCACACAGACAGTTGCGGATAAGAAGGGTACCAAGTTGTCTCGGTTTGAGAAAGTACCAGAGATAAAGATAGTGTTGAAATATTTCTTCTGCGGGAATACAATTACATGGGTCTCGCAACGATTAGTCGTTATTGTACTGATTGAGAGATACATGGACCTCCTGATGTGGAATGTACTACACCTGACCTCTCCTTTTAGGAGAGAACGAGAGACAAGCGTCTGCAATATGCGGAGAAATAGACGTCGCGCCGTGCAGCAGACCGAAACTTGAATGTCATGAATATGTTAATTTCGATATGAATGTTCAATATCTTACTTGAATTTGAACTATTGTGTATAAGAAGGTATCTGCTTAAGGTTACTTCAATAACGCAGTATTCTACTCTAATCGAATCTATTTAGTGTGACCATGAAAACACACATTAATTAACACCGTGATCGCTTCGAAGAAGGCATGCGACATCCATATTAGCTAAAATTAAGGTTTATTACTTTTTCTGTTGTAAACTAAACCCTCCCAGCGGTTTACCGCCTCACCGTGGCTGGGAGGTGTTCCTGAGTGTCGGACTGCGATGTACAGCTGGGGGATTCATCCTCCTGGCAGGGTCTACCAAGCTGAGAAGGAGTCCGGCGTTTCCATCTGGAAGGCTAGCTAAGAGTAAACGAATACAAGGATCCACCATCGTCCTGGTTTTAAGTCGCACCGTGATAAATCTTCCAGTGATCCACAAGAGCTGCGCCTGCCTCTGGTGGTGAAGACCTGGGACAGACTTTAGCCTGGCTGACCTCGAGATGCCAAGGAACCACCATGATTTAGCTCTGTCAAAGCAGCTCAAGCAAATCTGCGAAGAATGGAGATTGTGCTGGGGCTCTCACATCCAGTGAGGATCGGCCATTCAAGTATATGGTATCTGTTGTAAACTTATCAATAAGCTAAGATATTGATTATCCATAAGCGAAATTTGATGTTGTGGATCTTTACAAAATATTGCAAGTTTAAACGGAACTTCGTGACTGCCTTCAGATTATGCCATTTCATCCTTGCATATTATCTGAGTATTTGTTGAGGTAGATTCCCTTAGTGACTGTCAAACTCTGGACGCTGTTACTGCTGTCGGAAGGTCCTGGTTAAGCCGTTGGAGTTCCTCACCGGTGTTGTCGAAAACGTTATCCTCGTAAAAACTGTTTAAAGGTCTTGACAAATTCTAATTTAGCATGGTTTTCGAATACGGTTTCTTGATTTTCGCTATCTCTCAGTACTGTGAAAAAAATTATGTCGAACAAAAATGCTATAGGAACCCATATTGAGATTTGGGACAAGAACGGCGTTAGCTAGGCAAAGCCTTCGACTTACTGCTATGTGGTCCATTTTGCTATCTGTGGTACTCTCCAGTTGGGAATGACTTCGTCTGAGAGCTGAGCAGAAGGATATGAACGACTTTTAGAGCTTTCAAGAACCCTCGAAAACTCAACGAATAAGGCCAAACACATTTTATGGCTTTCCTATTCTGCGACTCTCTCTTCCTTGACGTATGCATCGATAAAACAGAATAAAATGTCACTGAAAATCGTCTAACGTACAACTGAGAAGGTGAGGTTAACATTATCCTGTATCATGCAACCGAAGAATCCGGAGGTTCGACCAACGTCGGTAGCGGAGGATAAGAGACGTCGTTATGCACGACAAAATTTCAAAAATTAAATATGTTGTGAATGTCATGTTTATGAAAGATAGCCGATGAACAAGCGCCGTTAGCAGTTACGCTCCTCGGGATGTCAAATGCACAGCAAGAAGACCATCGACTCGATGGTCAGTATTCTTCACGAAGATCCTATGGAAATATGACTCTAATCGAGTTCGTAAAGTGGTTAATAACCACCGTGCTACTCTTTCACGAAAGACATTAATAATTCGTAAGCGCTAGCCCTAGCCACTCAACCGCCAATAGGAGGGCAGGCAATACATGTAATACTCTTCAATGAGGGACTCTCACGTTCATCGTTTAAAAGCGGACTTCCAATATTGTGCATTACTATGAATTCTGTTGGTCATTGTGATAAACTGAGTCAGCCTCTGAACTTCTTCATTCTATTTTGATGCATAGGTTCCGATATCTAACTTTTCGGAGGTCCTTTTAGATCCACATTTCGATGTAAATGTCGCCCATGATGATATTATAGAAATTATGATGTTCTCTGTAGAACTCCTCCAAATCCGCATAGATGTGACGATCTTGTCATGGCTTAATGTTGGGCCTAGATGATAGCGAATATCGAAGCCGTAATTGGTTCATGTTCTTTTTTTTTCAACCAGAAATGTCTTACTAACCTGGTTAGTTGTTACTGCATGTGCGTTTTAAGTGCGGTTCGTCACCAAAGCCCTTCTAGATTTAGAAAGTTTAGAATGATCTTAAGATTTAAACATTTCTTCATTCTGAGAAGAAGCTGGGCTCTTTCGGGCTCGGCGAATAAAACTTGATATTTTTACTGTGTTGGGTGATTAGTATCCACTTGCAGCTTGTTGAGCTCAAATTTCTGGGCTGGATTCATTCATAGCTATCTTGCCGTTTTTTGGCCTTTATAACCATAGGTTGATTTGTTGGAGCTTTTTCGTTACACCTCTAAGGTATTTCCCGTTAATATGGTTTTAAGTTTTTATCTAAACTAATGTGCAGAGACAACCAATGTTGGCACACGCGGTAAAATTATGTCCTTACGAACGCAGAAAATATTTTCAATCTGGATCAGCAGAAACATAGAATTTATGTCCCTGTCAATCTATGTCTCAGCATCGATTCCGGCCCCCGTTTAATCCTCTATTTTACACTTGGAAATACACTCCATTACTTCGTTGATCGATGCCGAGGTTAATAGAGAGTCGGTTGTGGGAGACACTGCGTTACCTTGCCACTGTCTGGAGACTCCGCAATAAGCGAGATGCGTGTTCGCGGATCATTGAAACGGTTTTCAACTGCTTGAAACATATACAAATGAAATAGGTGAGAAAAGTAATAGCTTTGTATCAAAATCATGCACATCATTAAGATTATCGCTACCGATCAGAAAATGTAAAGGGTAAGTGCTATAAATAATTTCCAAGGATCTGTAGATAAATCGATGTTTTTCGTCAATAAGCAGACACGAGGTTGTTATTATAGGATTTATTAGGATACAATAGCTGACGTTTCGGCGGTTTCGCCTTCTTCAGAGCCCGGAAAAGTCAAGTTGAGATGCGATCTACTCAGCCAAACACTTTCGTAACCTTAGCAGATAAAACTTGACAAATCGATTTGCATTCGCTTAAGAAGCAGCTTCATTTAAACACCTACCGTTTATTTGTTGTAAGTACTTAAGTTAGTCGATGGATAGTAGCCGCACAGAGTAATACGTGGGCGAGGAATGTGTCTGTGTCAGGTCATTGAATCAGCCTAAAGTACTCCTTGCGGTTCATTTTTGAATTTTTGGCATTGATCCAAAACGCTTCAAGAGTTTTAAGCGCTGATCTTTTCGATCCGTGCGTGAGGATAGTGACTCCTGCTTCAAAATCTTCTCCGTTGTGTTCCTGCATCTTGTGCGCGCTTAGTGGAGTGTTTGGTTTTAATTGAGGTTTACCGACTAGGTGTTCTTTTATGCGAACGCAGAGCGGTCTACCCGTTTAGCCGACGTATTCGTCCCCGCACATTTTACAAGAGATCAGATAGATTGTACCCGAATTCATGCAATCACTGGCTCTACCGTTAGGACAAATTATGCAGTTTTTGATTATACATGGACGGTCCTTATTAAGCAACGTTTTATAGCTGCACTCATTTCGTTTGAAATAAAGGGCAAGATGAACGGAGCCTTATTTTCGCTAGAATTATCGCTCTGGGGCGTGGGTTTTCCTCTATGCCTATGCCGAGAAGCTACAGTTTCGTAGCCATTTGAAATGGGGCGCGCCATTTTCGAGGATTCTTCCCTCTGATCTCTATCTGTGCATGCACACGTTGATGGCGGTTCGAAACATATATCTCATAAGCACCCTTTTAGTGTGTGAGGGATGAAAGGAGAGGTAATGAACCACTATATTCTTACTGTTTGGCTTTCGATACCATTTTGTGTTGTAGCCGTTTTCGGATAGGTTGATTTAAACGTTTAAAAATGGAAGCCAGTTTTTTTTTGGTTTCTCAAGGGTGAATTTTATGTACCCTGACTGTTCGTTCAATAACTCAAAGCATTTGTCCATCTCCTCTTGAGTGGAACAGGTGACAAAACAATCATCTATATTCCTACAGTAGAGTAATGGCCTGAGATCGATTACTGGTGCTTCCACTTTAGACATGAAGGCAACGGTTGGTGCCAGTCGCTGTCCCATTGCCAACCCTCTAATTTGTGCGTAATATTTCCCGGACCATCTGAAGATCGAGCAGTTTAAACAGACCTTTAGGAGGATCATAGCTGCTGAATCCAAAAGCCATACATGTTAATTGCTCCTTCGTGTTGCTCAAGAAGCTCGCGGATGGCTTGCATTGCAGAGTCGTTCGACACTTCAGCGTAAAGGGCGGTAGCGTCGAGCGACTCCATAACGTACGCGCTTTTTGGGTCGTGCGTTGCGCAGACGGTCTAGGAACATTTGGGTGTTCGTGAGATGGGCTGGTATGTGCTTAAGCAACTGGTTGAGGATTAGGTTTATAAACCAAGCAATTCTATCCGTAGGTCCGTCTACACAACTGATGACTGGTCTAACTTTAAAGGTAGAGGAGTCGGTAGACGCGAGATCATCAACAGATATTAACTTATGGGGTCTTGATAAGTAAGTATAAGACGGGACATGTCGACACTTCGATCTTAAGATGCGAAATGTCTGTTGGTTTTAAACCTGCTGCGCTTGCCTTGCCATTTTGACCCATTCGTTGTTCAGTTTTCGATTTTGACTTCTGAAATCCTTTTCAATAGATCCACCGAAACGTCAGCCATTGTATCCTAATAAAGTCTATAATAACAACCTCGTGTCTGCTTATTAAAGAAATACATCGAATTTTCAATCAATGCCGAGGTTAACAGAAAGTCGGTCTTGGGGATCTGTAGATAGTTATTACTCGTGGATTTTTCAAATTCCGTCGTGTGTGGTTTGTACTTGCCACTACATTTGTCTTAATATGAACAGTTGAACATGATCTATTTTAATCATAACCTTAATGTCGCTTAAGGTGTATCACTGTCAAAGAACGAATACGTGAACACTTTGCTTGTGATATTCGTTCGTAGTGTACGGCTTTTTCTCGATACCTATTCGCTGTTATTTGGTGAGATTTCAAGAACTAAATGGATGTTCCGGCGTTGAAATGATTAATTGTCCTTAGGGAATCTGTACCAATTAATGTACTGCTTTCTGCGATAGCGTTGTAGACATCTTTAACTCCTGTCGTTGTAGATTCTGGAACTTGTCAAGGAAGATCCTTAATTCAATATTTCTTTCCTTATCTAAAATTCTGTCTTCTTAACGTGATATTTGATGAATAAATACATTTTCGAAATGATATGAGCCGTTATTTTACTTCGTACTTTTGGTAACTCCTAAAAGGAGTTAAGTGTCTGCTAATCGAATCCTCTAAGAACTTGTGGTAGATTATGACTGTAGTTTTATTGTATGCTAAAAGTGCTCTTCAGTTTTCCGTTTTTTTTTCCAAGTCTTGAGACCATTTCTAGAACGTACTTCTGTGTCTTAGCTGGTCTCGTTTTTTAATGAAGCTGCTTCACATGTTGTGCGTATCCCAGCAACTATTTCATTAGATTAGTTATGGCGCATCCGTCCTCTGTGAATATCTTTGAATTTACAAATAGGTTCGATTGCCACCTGCAGGTTTTGTGTTCTTCATAAATGCAGTTGACTGCTGGTCGAATTGATTCTCACTGGAATCGCCAGGATTCCAGAAGTAGTCGCTGACCTTTCTGGATTAGATACGAGTTTTCTGCTAAAACGTCTGACGCAAATTTATCAGTCTGGGAGGGGTGGGAGTTTTGGATGGCCTATGATAAAATCGAACCAACAAACAAACAAACACAAAAACAAAACAAACAACACATCGGTATGTCTAACAGTTGTGTTTCTTACGCCTAACGTTTCTCCTAATAAAAATGTGCTGGACTGGACAGAGATAATCCTTTTGCGTTATTTTTTTTGCAAGGTAACTATTTCGTTCTTCATTATGACTGTCATATCGCTCAGTTCATTGAGCGAAGCGTTATGACAGTAACTGGACGGTTTTCTTCCAGAACAGCGGCGTCTAGAAGTTTATCGATGTGCTTGCCGTGTGGGCAATCTTTTTTGTAGAGGGATAAATGAATATTAGACAAAATAAGGTCCAAATTATATAACTTCAAATTCACTGTCTGGTGGAATATAACAGCGCTAAGAGCCATTTAAAATTGAAGAAAAGGAATTTTTCCAAAATTGCTCATTAATTTTCTGTCCACCAATGTTTTTCGAAGAACTTCTATACTGAGAGTACAAAGTACTATATGGTTGAGAACAATCCAGTGAAAATGTATGTGAGTACTATATGCAGTTTTCGTGAGTTTTTCTTCTACCTGCAAGGTTTTGGGAATTGAGTTCATCACATTTCGGTGTAATTTTAGCAGTTAATTTGTAAGCACACAGTTGCTTCTTGCTAAAAATATACATTTTGATCAGTGTTTAGATCGTTTCATTTATTTGTACCTTTTTGCAGGCTCAAGGTTTGAAGCGAATTTTGACCACATACGAAAAAGTTCTGAATCATGCTGAAGATCAGATTATTTACCTGATGTGGCAACGTCATCCGACAATGACGTAAGCGATTCGAAATGAAAGTATTCTCTTTTTGTTCGGCGCAAAGTTTCATGGTTTGTTTTTTTTTTGTAAAAGAAGTTGTGAACTGCCGATTCTGTATTGGCTACTGTTTCGTGTACTGGTTATATATCGAACCAATTGTCCATTGTCTTGAAAAACTTTGCTCCAGAAAGTGATGGCTTCATTTTGGTCTGTACGCCTTGAAAGATGGTTTTTCAAATAAGTAGCGAGAGTGGTACATCAGATGATCGTAACAGCATATGCAGTTGTTCCTTTTTTCTTATCGCAGTGTTTTGTGTTTTTTTAATTTTTCAACAACTGACTTTTGCCTTATAGATCATTCAGCATCGTTATTGGCATGCTGAAAGTGGGCAGAAAACATTTGTATCTGTTAGATGAAAACCAAAGAAAATTCGAAGAAGAACCATTATGTATCCTTGACTTTTATGTGCATAGTTCAGTCCAGCGAAGAGGAAATGGACATCAACTGTTCGATTATATGCTTAAGGTTAGTTTAAAACTTCTGTAATATGAAAACTAGTTTCGTCAATGGTGAAGCTTAGGATAAAAATAAAAAAGGATAAAGCTCTCGGCGTTGGTCAATCCTTGAGGGATGCGCCATACATTCGACTTCATTAAGCATCGTTTGGAAGTGATTGAATGTATATCTGACCTTTACAATGACTCACAGTGGCCCACCAATATATCGAGCCAGTGCTGTTTTCCTCCCAGACAAGTCCGGTAGCAATTTGCCGACGCCGAAGAGACGAAAGGCTCGGTGGGCCATAGGCGTGGGGATCGATTCCATGTGCTTGTTGCAGGGCGCCTCCGACCACAACGCCACACGCGGCGATACTTAGGATGTAGGCCAACATTCTGTATTCAGTCTTTTGTGGTTTAAAAATTGCTAATTGGACTTCGTTCTCATCCAGCTCTGTTAACGCAAACTCTGATTACTAGTAATATCACACAATGTTTAATGATTTTTCCAAAATGGTTTTCACTTTCATATGCGACCTCCTGCGTAGTGCAAGCATATCCTCTGAAACTTAGCCAATCAACCACCACTTGTAAAATTTTTATATCCTTGTGACAAGAAAGTCCGATTCATCGAATGGTTCTTCATTTTTCCTTTTCCTTGCCTTAAATTAGATGCATCTTATTTACAGCAAGAATCAATATCTGCTACTTCAATAGCGATTGATCGACCGTCAGATGCGTTTTTACAATTTTTGACGAAGTTCTACGATTTAAAGAAGCCAGGT
This sequence comes from Angiostrongylus costaricensis, assembly GCA_900624975.1. Taxonomy (NCBI): domain Eukaryota; kingdom Metazoa; phylum Nematoda; class Chromadorea; order Rhabditida; family Metastrongylidae; genus Angiostrongylus; species Angiostrongylus costaricensis. The sequence continues at coordinate 66,235 of UYYA01000244.1, forward strand.
TGGTTACAAATGTAGTTGTTCTATGTAGGGGACTTTATTCCAATAAATGAACACTGAGCAAAGCTGTATCCTCCGTATTCTTCTGCTTTTCCTTCCTCAACAGGGGTAAGAGGGTTTTTATCGTTGCAGTAATGTCAATATAGGCCACATTTTGTAATATTTTGCGATCGTTTCAGTATGGCAGTCTACAAATTTCGTCGTTTTTCCTGAATTTTTTGAAGGGAAAGTGCCAGCGGAACGCAATGATAAGAGTGGAGGTGGATGTTATAGCGATAAACTTGGCTCAATGACGAACAGGCCGTATGTTGAGGTAGCTTACAAAGCAAACTCTTTAATTATTGTTCAGTTGTTGTTAAGACATCTTACTAGCGTGCATGCTATATTAAGCCGAGAACCGAAACAGCAGTGGCTCTATTCAGTATATAGCAGCTGATGGTCTATTTCAAATTCAGGAACGTTATCTGCTCTTACGAATTCCGTATAAAATTGCTATTGTCGTTTGATTTACAAGGCGCCATTCTCTAGTATTTCCTTGGAATAAAACTACTTGTATCAGAGAACACCGCAGAAATCGACCGGTAAGGATTCAGTTGCTGTACTTCTTCACGGGAATGCCACAGCAGAACTGCGACGAGTCGCTGCTCCGGATACTCCTTTGGATCGGAAGAATAGGCGTGATTTCGGACATCAAAGTATTTGGTAGCCGTCGTCGTATGCTTCATGTTATCGCTTCCATTGTTAGTTATACGTTAGGTCACTTTTATGTATCAATTTTTTTAAATGTTATATTCTCATTATTTACAATTTGATAGGTGAGTTCAGCTAGTCCGCTTACATGATCTTTTTTTCCATTCAATAATACAATTTGTTGCTGTCGCATTTTATTTCATGGTGAGAGGTCTTCCAGAAATCTCGAATCTTCATTCTGATTATCACTATGCTGATTGATGCTGTAGTAAAATAGTGTAGTAACGAGTACTATTCGCTGGATGTAACCAACGTTGAAGTAGCCTTTGTTTTCGTCACCAGAAACGCTGCAGTTTGTCGTGCAAGTGCAGTGTTGGCAAAAACCAGTGATTTCCTACAGTGTTTACTTTCAGTCCTTAGCTTTAATTTTAGAGTGAAGTTCTCTACCGAGAGTATTTTCATGTGCAATGTGCATGCCAATATACATGAGAATCGGGGATGCATCTGTACCAAAAATTCTTTAACGTCTAGAGTACAACCGATATGCGTGCGATGCGACGCCAGTCGTTGAATTGAATCCAATCCACGTCTGCTGCTGTGCCTACTCCACAAATGAATCATTCCTTCCTCATTAGCATCAGTTTTTGTTCTATTCTATTCGTGGAAAATGCCAGCGAACGTTAAAACACCTTCAATTTGTAATACTTTCACTACTTTTTACACTAGTAAACAATAATAGTGTGTGGTTTGAAGACACAAACTTGTCCGAAAGGCTCTGTTGCAGTGATTCATTGTTTTCTTGATGAACGGACATGAGTTTATTACTGCAAGGTTTACCTACGATAGCTAATGTTTCGATGGGTTTCTGTTTATTCAAAATCTGGGCAGGTTTAGCTGATGAGCAATCTGGTCAAGGCTGCTTCCGCACCCTTAGCAGAAAAACCTGCTGCCTAAGCTTAAATAGCATTGGAAACAACTTCTTTAGACACTCACCGTTTTCATGGTCTTCCACTTATTTCTATTGTTAATAGAGACCAACCACTCAGAGTTTACATGGGTGGGTAACGCGTTTCTCTCAAGCTTTCCCACATATTACTAAGGGTAAAAAATAACTTTTTTGTCTAATGCCTAACGCACTGCTCTCTACTGGTTGAATTGTTGGTATATACAAAAGGTGCAGGGGAAAAAGAACTATCAGGCAAAATGAATTACTGGGAAGAAAATGAGTAGATATCACAACGCAGAATTTTTCCTTTTTAACTTAACAGCTTCTTCAGAAATTTCAATTTTCAACCTCTGTTTATGAAGCAGAGGTAAACGTACTCTAGGCCGTTAATAAAATGGTATAACACAACATTAGTTTATATTTTACTGTGACCGTCGCTTCGACTTCAAGCTTAGGATTTCACGATATAATTGGTATTTCCAGCGATATGGTGAACTTTTGATTTAGTCGAGTAAAATGGTGGAAATAGTGCAAAGCAACTCGGTCATGTCTTTATAGCGCTATTTTTGATGAAGTATTTCATTGATGATAATATGTTACATTTCCGAGTAACAGTGCACTCTTTAGAGCTGAATTTTTAAAATCATGTGGCAATAGAAGTTTTGCGAACCATTTCTTGTTTCGTTTTAGCATTGACGTTTCTCGGTTTTTTAGATTAAATGAAGTCTTTACAGCTTGTGACAATTTGTTTTCTATGACGGTGATTGCTGCTGGTGAAGGTTCACTCCTAACTGGGTCGAGCACATGTAAAACTGTTCCACGTGCGACACCCTATTATGTGGATAAATTTTTGATGGTCAAGTTGTTTGCCATCTCGGAACAGTTAATAATGAGGTGATTGTCCACTATTGGTATTTCGTGAATGGTTTCAAGACATTCGCGAAGGCGCCTGATATTTCAATATCGGCGAAGCGCATTGAACACCACGGACTGATTCATCATGTCATTCAAGTTCTCTTATCTCATTAAGGACGTTTTAAAGTTGAAATTCTTTCCTTCTCTTGCAGTACTTTCGAAATAAGCTCTTATACACCTTCTGAGCACCTCCATTCTTTTTCCGACTTTCGAATTACCAAATTTCCAAAATTTCGCTTTTAAATGTTAATTGACGTCTTTGGTTTTGATATGGCTAACTGCACCGTTAGCGATGGCTCATCGATGGTGTCAAAAGAGCTCAGACGATTGACGTGAATCAAGCTCCTTCTAACAGTACTTATGTTTTTATGATATCAACATTTATGAAACATACTAACAGACGGTTCGACACAAGGAGAATAATATGTATACTTAACATTCCACTTCATTTTGATATGAGAAAAGAATAAGCATGCATCAACACGAAACAACGTGGCGATCTTCTTGAAAAAATATTGAAAAAAAACAATGGATGAGGAGTGGTTACAATAAAAATATATCACTAGAAAATGGAAGTTGATGAAGTTCATGAACCTAAAGCACCACCAAGAGAAGAAAAATTACAATAACAATCGCAAAAGAAACAAGAACAGCGGAATAACGAAAGAAATCAAACTTTTCAACAGAGCACTGTAGATTCTAGCAGCAATCATCTAGTCTAAGAGCTAAGCCTACTTAGCTGGTCAAAGATCCGTGACTCCTGAAAACCGTCAGTAACTCTGTCGTGCATGAGCTGGGAGGTGTTTCTACAACACAAGGAATAAAGAAGCTGTCAGGAATTTTCAATATACCTAACCAACTGCGAACATGAAATTCTTACAGCTCAACGTTATTTTCTAAGACTTTTCATACAGGAATGTCTATCAGGCGCATTTCAGTAAATGATGAGTTTTAGGTGGCGGATAAGAAGATGAAGCAAGATTAAAAGCGACCTCGTTTTTGTCCCAGAGGCAGAGGTGGCTCTGGGTGGGTCGACATGAGAGTGAGTCAACATGGGAGTGCAAATCGATGGCCGGAGGCTTCATCCTCGATTTGCGGATGAAACCAATTTTGTAACGTTATACACTAGCCAAGTTATCACCGGGGCGTTTGCACAGCGCTTGTAGAAAAGCGAAGTCCATCAAAAATGTAATGAAGAAAAAAGAATAAAAGACTATTGGTCATGCGTTTACGTTTTTCACTGATTGAGTATTGATTCTATTATTCTTGATGCCGTAGTATACATTTTGGAATACCGCGTGAGCGGGTAGACTAGAGCGGTCAGACTTTTATCGAACTCTCGCGAACGAGCGGAACCGACTGCACCACTTTTTTGCTGATATGAAAAGTGGAGACTTTGATTAGGTAAGCTTAAGTCATTCGGGACTTATATAAAACATAGCGGACAGGCAATAGAATCATAGTGTATCTCCTTCCGTCTAGGCACACGGGACGAAAATAAATCGACTTGTTTGTGTTATCTGGCTGCTAGTTGGTTCGCTTGATACTACAATAAACCCACCATAAGCGTGTATCCATCGGCTGAATATAAGAACCCGAGAAATTCCTCATAACTCTGTACTGCACTCAAAAGCGCCTTAAACGCTGGTTCCAGTACGTCTTCGCTAGCTAATAATCTGAACTGCATTACTTTAGCCATGTGCTTCTCCATTTCCATTGCTACACCACATCCTTTTCGTATAGTAAGAAGGGTGCCTCTCCTAAAACAGAAGAGGAATAAATGAACAGTGCAGCTTCGCGAATCTGACCAGGGAATGAGAAAAAAACCTTGGCAGCTTATAAATGCGTGAGCCCATAATCGCTTGTAGTACATCTTTTTTCTGAATTCCTGTTCATTTGACAAGATCTGCAATGTGATATTTGTGAAGTGAACAACATGGTTACCGCAAAGTCACGGAATATAAATATTACCTCCAATTTTTAAATGGAAATCCTTGCAGCCAAAATCCACCATCTTTTGTAGATCGAGTCAGTCAACTTTTGTTACCATTCCTTATTACACACGACGGCCTTGAGCCGACAATGGCCTCTCAGGACCACTCAGGATTTGAAGTAACCTGGAGACCAGGTAACACAAAAGGAATATGAATAAGCGAACTTTTTCGCATCATGAACGACAAAGACTACATGAAAAAAAGCTTTTCGGGCATTCCCAGCTCTTCAGCAAAGACGGTCATCAACTTTCACAGATTAGATGGAGCTAACTATTCAGAAACAAGTTTGGTACTAATTTCCCGAGCTCGGAGCGATGGGAGGAACAGTGGGAACAGTTGACTCGTGTCATGGCTTTAGCTCATAGGAGCATTATTGAACGCCATCTCTGCCACTATGCCATCCAAGCCCCTTTAATTAATGTGAAATGCAAAATGGGAAAAAAATAATTGCAAAGCGGACATGCTAAGGTCGATTAAGAACGTTCCATATCCTCGTCGCCGATGGCATGGAAATATGCAAAAACTGGAGAGATTGTTGGCGACGAAATCCTCCTGCTAAAACAGAAAACTGACGATGACCACTTTCGACAGATCAGATAAGTTTGTCAAAAAGACACTCACCCGACTGAAGTACCCCAGCTGTCGAAAACCACCATTACTAAATGTCTCGAGAACACAGAAGAGGAACAGTTCAATTTCAACAAAGAGCACCTTAGACATACGGCCATCACCAGACTTCATCTAATTATCGATAAATCTCACTGACCTTGCTATCGATCCATAGCGTAGTCAGTAGGTTGAGATTAAAACAATGCGTCTAAAACAATGTTCGTATCCAATTCCACTGCTCCGAAGAATTGTTGAAACTAACTGACATTTGGCTGATCAAAAATTCCTACCGAACAAGAGAACAGAAGATGCTTTCGAAGAAAACATACCTTTTCTGTTGTGCCATACACTTCGAATACCGAGACATTGTTTGCTTCGTCACGATACGCGTCTTTCCCAGGTGGAGCAGACATATACGAACACTTGTTCTGTGATGAAAAGATGACATTGTAAATTCTATAAGTCATAATAAATGTCAATTACTCAAGTCCAGAGATAGTAATAAAGAAAAGTTTTTTTTTGAATTAAAGACATTCTTCTCAGTGGAACGGTTATCGCTTTTCGAGGCCAAGGAGTGTTCGTAGGAGTCAAGCTGCTGTATAACTCGAAGTTATTGTAATACCGCAAGCTAACCATCCCACTTTTACCGAGAAAATGTCCAGAACTTTGCAAACGAATTTACTTCTAAACATTTGCTTAAAAAATTGGTAATCAATGAAAAAATGTTGAAAAATCACCATGTGGCTTAAGTGTGTTGCTTGGTTTTCGAAATACGAGGAACATTCGTCGCATACGAAAATTGTTTGCAACGCAGTGAAGTCATATGGGTACTGTCCTCTAAATGCAATCCATTAAAATAACATACTTTTATGGGAAAAGCAACGATACTTTTACAGTAAACTAGAATTCGACGGAATATTACAACACTGTGAGAGAAGAGGTAAAGTACCAGTAGAAACAGAATGGATCTCAACCCACTTAGCATTAAAATCGCATCGCCAAAGTACAATTCATGAAATCAACGTAGCGACAAGTTGTACGAGGAAAAAGGAAACAGCAAAGGCCTCTGTCCTCGTACCTGTAGCTTGTTCGAATCCTATGCATGCCACCCAGTTTTACTCACTCAATCGCTCCACGCTTCGAAAGTTTGGGTGGCACAATCTGCTGAATTGGAGTAAATAGTAAGCATAAAATGGTGACCACTCCAACAAAATCGCTCAAGAAAAGAAGAGTTCTTCCTAAACAACTTTAACCAATGCCGCCTAAACGATACTCTGCACTTTTTCAAAAGCCTTGGTAGCCTTGCATGTAACTAGCTGAGAGAGAGGCGAAACGGAAGACCCGCATGGCCTGATGGTGGACGCCTTAGACCTCGGAAAGGGGAATAACGCGTTCGTTGGCCACGGCAGATACCTACGTTCCGGAGTTTTGCCAATATCTCGGCATCACTCTTGCCTAATGTTAAGCAGAACAACATTGGGTTTTCATCATCTACGCCAACAACAAAATGCGAAAAAACCGCATCTGAACTCTGAGTGTAGATCGCACCCGACCAGTTCTCTTACTCTCGACATCAATCCCGTTAAAGGTATTCGCGTCGCAACTGTAGCAACACGCATTTGAGACACTAAATACGGAAGAAATTGAGGGAAAACACCAGAAGCCTGACGAGTGTCAGCACGGAATGGTGCAAACAACGACCAGCTACACAGTTGTTATTATAAAATGTACACAAGTTACTACAGAGCACATATTGCGAAGCATCCCTCGCTGGGATGACGACCACGGATCTCTCTCATATGAGGGATCTCGAGCCGGCTAGTCGCGATGCTACGTGGCGCGCCCCCAGGTGGCGGAGAGGGGGTTAATCGAGGACCAAAAGCGATCTTTCCATCTCCGAGGTGCAGGTGGATCCAGCGAATGGACTTCCTGTTTTCGCTGATTTTTCACATACTTTCTGTATTTGCTAGGCGTATTCACCCATGCGTGGATGGGTGCGTCCAGAAACCTGCAATCAAGTGAATGGGAAGGGAGGGGAGGCGGGTAGGAGTCGCCTCCAACAAATAAGCTCCATGCCCAGTCTGGGAGAGTCTGGCAAGCTACCCGTGAGCATACCCATTCCCCCGTTCGGAGACCTGCAAGCTATACGTGCGTATCAAAAATACTAAACACAGTAAAAAAAAAAAGCGAGCCTCATTTCCCTGACCGCAAAGCGTCTCCAATTTCGCAGGATTGGGTAGGACGAGTACGGAAAGGCTGTTAAAATCTCAGGGCCAATGGAAGCAGCCTGGATCACGAAGAAATATGGTTATGATCTGTACGTACAATGCACGTACACTTGCATCCGAGTCCTCGATAAAAGACTTGCTCATGCAAACAAGAAGGATAAGGTACGACGTCATCAGCCTGGCCGAGACGGGGAGATGCCAGACTTTCAACGCCGTCTATGACACCAGAGAAGAACTGTTCTTCGGAACATGCGACAGTAGAGGAGTCGGCAGCGTCGGCGTTCTCGTCAACACGAGTTTGTCGGTGAACATCGATTTATTCGAACAACTTACAACCCGAATCGGACGTTTACGATTAAAAAGTTTTAGAATAATTCCGGCTTTGACAATCTTCGTAGTTTACGCGCCGACATCAAACTATGACGAAGAAGAAGCCAAAGCGTTCTATATGAACTTGGAGAAGTCCCATAGAAAACAGCACACATTGCTCAAAGTCATCACTGGTGATTTTAACGCCAACATTGGACCAAGAAGAAAGTCTGAAAAACGTCACACTGGAACCCACAGATTAGAATAGAACGAACAGGGTGATCGGCTATCTGAGTTTATCACGGCGACCACAACAATCCATAGTAACTCGCAAACCCAGAAGCCCCACGCTCAGCAATGGACGTGAGAGTCTCCCAATGGAGAGTACCATGACGAAATAGACCACACCATAGTAAATAGAAGGCTTTGCATAATTGATGTCGCTGTTGTCCTGAAATTCTACACGGGATCAGACCACCGTCTCCTTCGTGCAAGGTCCTATTTCTCGCGGGAGGGAGAAAAAGCCGCTAAATTCCAAAACCGAAGCCCCTGAACTACCGTGAACTGAGACTTATTCAATTCATCAGTCGGCAGTTGGGAAGATGCCGTTGTCGACAACTTCGACGAAGAATACAATCGGCTCATTCAACATCTTCATGCTAGCGCTATGAAAGCTCAGAGTTTGAAAGTCACCAAGAGACGTCTGCAGAAACACTCGAGCTGATATGCCAACGTGGAATCGCACGAGCTGCAGGCAACAGCGACCTAACGTCCGAACTTGCAAAAAAAAATGCAGACAGGCGATAAAAGATGTTAAAGAGAGAAGAGCAACAGTAACGGTCGAAGCGGCAGAGGCTAGTAAAAGCTTTACGAAAGCAAACCGAAGCTTCGTGAATTATTAGACCAAGATGATTAGACTCCGACACCCAGATGGAACAGCTACAGCGTCCAGAAAGGTAATGAGAAAAATCATTCACGACTACTACTCAGATCTTTACATTTTTCACGTCGTACTTCCCTTATATAAAATAACGGGAGATGCACATGTCTACCACCGGTTCTCTCACCCGAAATCCGATATACTATTTCGTCAGTGAAAAATCGAACAGCAAGTTCTGGACAGGATAAGATCTAAACACCTGAAGAACCTTCCGCCTGCCCTCGTAAACACACTGGCTAGGCTCTTTACACGTTACCTGTCCGAATGCAAGGTCCCTGCTCAGTGGAACACCAGCACGATCGTGTTATTGCTCAAGAAGGGTGACCTACGCGATGTCGGTAACCTTCGTCCAATGTGCTTGCTGTCTGTCGTCTATAAACTTTTCACTCGGTCATCCTAAACAGGATTGACAGAACATTAGACAAAGGACAGCCATGTGAGCAAACAGGGTTTCGAAAAGAATTTAATGCCATAGACCACATCCACACGATTATAAGACTCGTTGAACTATCGCGAGAGCACAAAAGACCGCTCTCTCTCTCACTTTCTTCGATTTACAGAAGGTCTTTGATTCAATTAAGATTGAAGCAGTCATGGAAGCCCTTCATAATCAAGGATTCCGTACTCAGTACATAAAGATTCTTCGTAAGCTGTAAAAAAATTTCACAACCAAGATATCACCATTCTACAACGATATTAACATTGACGTAAAAAGAGGAGTTAGGCAAGGCGATGCCATCTCGCCGAAATTATTTACGGCTACCTTCGAGAACGACATGCGAACATTGGAATGGGATAATATGACAGTGAAAATCGATGTTCGCCAGTTTCATCATCTTCGTCTTGCTGATGACATCGTCCATATAACACCAAACATCAGCTAAGCGGAACGTATGCTTGACGACTTTGATAAAGCCTGCGGAAAGATTGGTCTTCGACTAAATCTCACAAAAACGATGTTCATGAAGAACGGCTTGTTTTTGTATCCCACATTCACACTCAACGGAACGAATATCTCTGAATGCTCCAGTTTTGTTTGTCTAGGTCGGGAAATGAACATGATGAACGACTTAGCTCCAGAGCTGAGCAAAAGGAAACGAGTGGGTTGGGGAGCATTCAAGAGCATCGAAGATGTAGTGAAAAAAACAAGGAGCACCGGACTTCCTGTCCACCTTTTCGACTCAACAGTTCATCCTGCCCTAACATATGTGTCAGAAACTTGATCGCTGCCTAGGTAAGACGAAAGATCACTCAGCGTTATCGAGCGCGCAGTCGAAAGGACGATGCTAGGAGTATCCCGTTCCATACAATTAAGAGATGGGATACGAATCTCCGACCTGCGTCAACGATCAAGAATCAAAAATGCCGTTCTGTACGCCAAACAGTCGAAGATGAGGTGGGCCGGACACGCAATGCGTATGAACGACAACCCATTAACGGGACCTCCATTAGTGGCTCGATTCCTGGAGACGTTAGGCGCATTGCAGGAAGACCACCGACCCGATGGTCATAGTTCTTCACGAAGAGCCTATAAGAAAGATATAATGCTCAACGAATTCCTAGAGCGAGCAGAACCCATTGGGCTACTCTTGCACGAGACAGGGAAAAATGGAAGAATTACTGGCGCCCGCTCGAGTTACTCGAAGGTCAAAGTGACTATAGGTGATACAGGTGGTAGGTGATAATCCAATCATAATATAAACTGTGATTTCCACCAACTCTAACGGTTGGAATTTCAGATGTCAAAGCGTTCGACAGATCTACTCCTACGAGTTCGCACTCGGACGGTGCAACAAGCATTGATGGGGGGTGGGTCCAAGTAATGGTTAACTAACCCACAGTGCTTCGTTAGTTTGGAAAAATTTATCCTAGCCAGTTGGACGTTGAAGATGTGGAGGTTGCACCGCTCGCTCGCATATAGATGCACACTTTTGAAGGATTGCCCAGAAGAATTTGCTATAAGCTTCCCACCTGTCTCAGAACACCCAGGAGTACAGCGGCGAGGTCAAGGAACCTCAGCAAATGTATGCCGCACGAGTAGATTGGCAAACAGAGAAATTTCCGTTATGGGGTATTGCCGGCGTTTCTTCCGCACTGGAAGCGATTAATAAAGCTTAACCTTAAGTGAGATATCCTCCGCGAAAAACACTGGCCGAAATGCGTTAGTAATTTCGGAACAACTTCATCCCTAACACTTAATGACGACTCGAATGACGGCATGCGTGAACACCTTCGTTAGCAGATAAGTGCAAGGAAACCGCGTCAAAATAGGAACCAGTTTAAGGAGTAAATATATAGCCAATTTGCTCTCACTACATAGGAAATCTATAACAAAATCATGCAAAGTTTGAAGCACTTCAAATGGTAACGCTAGTGCCCCGTTCACTCTACATCAAAACAAAAGCGTAAGGTTCTCGGTTTTGATCATTCCTTGAGGGATTCGCAATGCCTTCGACTTCATTAAACACCGTTTGGAGGTGATTAAATGCATATCTAGCCTTTAAGTCAGCCACCGATGTTTCGAGCCAGTGCTGCTATCTTTCCAGACATCAATTTGCCGAATCCGGTAAGGATAGAAGGCTTAGTGAGCTACGGACGTTAGGATCAATCCTATGTGTGTAGGGCAGGGCGCATCCGACTATTGCGTCACATGCGGCATTCGCTATACATTGCATATTGAAAAATATGGCTCCGCAATGCAAGCCATATTCGAACTCCTTACACAACACGAAGGAGAAATAAACATGTATGGCTTCAGGATAGAGCACCTGATGGCACTCTTAAAAGAATGCTTGAGCTGCTCAATCTTCAAATGGTCTGGAAAGTACTACGCTCAAATAAGAGGGTTGGCAATGGGACAACGACTGGCTCCAAGCCTTGCCATTGCATTTATGTCTAAGGTGGAAGCACCGGTGACTGATCTCGTGCCGCTACTCTACTGTAGGTATGTAGACGACTGCTTTGTCCTTTGCTCAACACAAGAGGAAATGGACAAATGTTTCGAGTTGTTAAATGAACAGTCAGAGTATATCAAGTTCACCCGAGAAAAGCCGAAAGAAAAATGGTTTCCATTTTTGAACGTTCAAATTCACCTATCAGAAAATGGTTACATTACATAGTGGTACCGAAAGCCAAGTAGTAAAAATATCATGGTTCATTACCTCTCCTCTCAGTCCTCTCACACGAAAAGGGCGCTTATAAGAAACATGTTTCGAACGGCAACCAACGTGTGCACGGGAAGAGAGCAGAGAGAGGAGTCCCGGAACTTGGCACGGCAAATAGCCATTTCTAATGGCTACGAAACTGTAGCTCAGAATAGGTGTAGAGGAAATCGTAGGCCTCCAAACGACAACTCTAGCGATAGAAGGGTCCCGTTTATCCTACCCTTCATCTCAAATGATAAAAGTACAGCTATAAAACGCTGCTTAAGAAGGGCAGGCTTAGAGAATTCGGTGAGCGTAGTTGAAATACCACCGAGTAATCTTAAACGCCAGCTAGTCCGTAACCGCCTATGTGACCGTCTATGTGCAACTCAAAATTGCATAATTTGCCCCAATGGTAAAGACGGTGATTGCATGAGCTCGGGTATAGTTTATCTGATCTCCTGTAAGACGTGTGGTGACGAATACATTGGCGAAACGGGTAGACCCCTCTGTGTCCGCATGAAAGAACACCTAGCCGGCAAAAATAGACCAAATACCCCGCTAGACACGCATAGGACCCAGAGACATAACGGGGACGACTTCGAAGTATGTGTCACGATCCTCGTACGCGTATCAAGAACACAGGCGCGAAAAACTCTCGAGGCACTCTGGATTAATTCCAGAAATCCGAAAATGAACCGCAGGGAAGAACGCCTCATTACCACGCGTGATATAGGGCAGTATATAAAACTGCTTTTCTGATGTGAGGGGTACATTATACTTCCACGTGATTTCTGTGCGGTTGGTCTCTACGTGACATACTTAGTGGAAACCTCATAGAAAGTGGTGAGTGTGCAAAGCTGTGTTCAAAGTGATTGAAATCTTGGTTTGGAGTTTCTTTGTTTGGTTATGGAGGCGTCTGGCCGAGTGGATTGCTATCAACTTGACCTTTCCAGGCTCTGAGGAGGGCGAAATCCACCGAAACGTCAGCTTAATCGTGAACAAAGAATAGTAACACCTCGCGTTTGCTCAACAAAAATACGAAGGAAATCACTTGATCAATGCCGAGGTTAATAGAAAGTCGGTCGTGGCAGTTACTGAAAAATATGCGTTGTTAAGCACCAGGACGTTCGAACTCTCTCAAACACCTGAGTGTGCAACTATTCAACTATTTTTGTCCCTTGTGGAATATTAAACGAACGCCACACCAGCATTCGCAGCACAGAAGTTACTCAAAACATAACATTAAATTGGCCGTAGTTTAAGAAACGTAACTTTACCAGACAAAATCTGCTACACAAGTAAAACTAAACGGACTTAGTGTAAAATGTATCAATTAAAAAGTTTTCTATGTGGAGGAAACCAAGTATAGTGAACGTCAGACGCAGAAAAAAAGCTATGTTATTAGTTAAAACTGAAAAATTGAAGTACCTTCCCACTCCGATCGCTGTCTTCGAGAGTGGGTGCTTGGTGGCGACGAAAAGATGTGTAGCAAACTTTTCAGTCCTCGGTTGAAAAAGTAATTTTTTATAATGTTATACCTCTTTATTTTCTGCCTATTATAATTTCGCGGCAGGGTACTAAGCGAAATACAACCACAACGTTGCTGAGATATTTGCAAAACTCTGGAGCGCAGGTGTCTATGGTGGGGAACGAACGCGCTATTGTCCTTTCCGGGGAGTAACGCTTGATTGCTGTGGCAAAGATCAATAGAAATAGCTGAGAGACAGACGAAACGAAGGACCCGCATGGTGTGGTGGTGAACGCGAGCGGCTTCAGCGTAATCTACCGCTCCATCTTCCGTTCTCCAAATCGGTGTTGATGTCTCACCCACAGACATTTGGTGCTTATTCTATACTCATTTATATATCATGTCAACTGATGCTCGGATAACCCGTATATAATGCTGAGATATTTGCAAAACTCCGGACCGCAGGTGTATGTGGTGGGGAACGAACGCGCGCTATTGTCCTTACCGGGGGTAGCGCACTTCACCGCCACACCATCCGGGTCCTTCGCTTTGCCTGTCTCTCGGCTAGTTCTTCAATCCCGTTGACGGGTGATTGCTGATAGCAAAAGATCAATAGAACTAGCTGAGATTCAGGTAAAACGAATGACCAGGATGGTGTGGTGGTGAAGTGCGCTACCCCCGGTGAGGACAATAGCGCGCGTTCGTTCCCCACCGCACATACCTGCGGTCCGGAGTTTTGCAAATATCTCAGCATTATATACGAGTTATATTTCGCAACATACTCTGCCATTAAAGAAATAAAAAAAGGCAGTAAATAAAAGGGTTAAGACTGTGGTGCCCGGATAGTAATAGACGCAGGCAACGATGAATACATTGCCGTTATTTCAATTCCCACCTCGAGGAAAACAGGCCTCACAACCCTCTTGCAAAGTGGTAACCTACTGGCCTAGGAATCCTTCACTGAATGCTGATGTATGAGCAAATTTCGAAACTAAGGTGGACTTCGAACCCTTTCCCAATTACCCCTTCCGAAGCCTCAGCGTTGTTATCTGTAATGCTAAATTCCAAATGGCCAGCTCATGAATTTGAAGGATTCCATTTGATGAGTAATCGATTTAGGACTTTCGTTCCCCGAATGTTTTTCTTCCTTCGGAGGAAAAGAGAGCTTATGGGGGCGAAGCAGCGGTTCAACACCAATCTATTTCTTGTAGCTGCAATATTCACTACAAGTCACTGGAGCGAGCACAAATTAGTACTAGGATGAAAACGTTAGAATAAAACGGAACTGAAATCTGCGTTCTACAATGACACACAGCACATCCACAAGAGATAAAGAACGATTCCTACGATTTTCGTGATGTCTAATCTGTTATTCGTTCATTAAAAAACCGAACTATCCTTCACGCTTGCAGCTAAGCTAACCCCTGTCTCCACGAGAACTAAAATCGGAATCGAGGTGAAATAACGTACTCCAGCGAAACTGTAAGCTTCGCCCATTCGAGGAGATGGCTGGGTGTAAGAGTGCAATCAGCTTGGGTAGCTTCGATGGGTTTTGCAGATGATTTTCTCAACCTCTACATCTTCGATCATAACTGCTGCCCTTCTCTCTTTAAGATCTCCTTTTATCGCCTGTGTTCATTGTTTTTCAAGTTCGAGCTTGAGTAAATTGACCGTTGTCTGCAGCTCGTACTATTCCATGCTGCGTATCAGCTCGAGTGCTTCCGGGGACAGATGTCTCCTGGTGACTTTCGAAGTCTTACCAGATTTCTTAATGCTAACGTTAAGATGCTGATTGAGCCGATCGTATTCCTTTTTGAAGTTATCGAGAAGGGCATCTTTCCAACAGCCGACTATTGATCTGAATAAATCCCTGTTTAAAGTGGTTTTGCGACTTCATTTTTTTGAATTTTGAGGCTTTTTCTCTTTTCTGCGAGAAATGGAATCTTCCACGAAGGAGGAGGTATTCTGGTTCCGTGTAGAATTTTAGGACAACAGCGACATCGATTAGGCAAAAGCTTCGGTTTACTATGATGTAGCCTATTTCGTTATGGTACTCTCAATTGGGAGACTCCTACGTCCAGCTTTGAGTGTGGGTTTACTCGATTTGCAAGTAACCTTGAGTGCTATAAGCTGATTTTTTTTGAGCCGATGCAAGATTGGTATAGGTCTTCGTTTTCGTTGTCGTTGTTGTTGTTGTTGTTATTGTTGTTTTTATCGTCGGTGTTGGTGTTGTTCGCCGATGGCTGACGTTTCGGGGATTTCGCCTTCCTCAGAGCCGTGTTGTTACGAGTCCCACTTATCGAATAAACACCAACAATAACGATGACGAAGAACTATACCATTCTTGCATCGGCTCAAAAAGTGTAGTTTATAAGGTCGTGTAAATAAATATATTATCTATTTATGTCGACGTTTACAGAAAGTTGACCTTTTGAGTTAACCATGAATGATCATGGTCGTCGTGATAAACTTAAGCAATCGCTCACCCTGGTCGTTCATTCTAACCCGTTGATCCCTATGTGACGTTTCTCAGACGTTGTTCTTGGTCCATTCTTGGCGTTGAAATCTCCAATGATGGCCTTGAAGAGTGTATTGTTTTCGCTGTAGAACTTCTCCAAATCCATACAGAACGCTTCGACTTCTTTTTCGTCATAGCTCGATGTCGTTGCGTTAACGAACAAGATTGTTAGGGGCAGTATGGATTACCATTTCTTCAGTGTTAAGGTTGTTAGTTGTTCAAATGAAACAATGTTCATCGCGAAACTTGTGATGAAGACAACGCTGACCCCGCTGATTCCTCTACTTGACCACGTTCCGAGAAACAATTATTCTCCAGTTTAATAGGTGACGATGAATAGGTGGCGTCGTCTCGTCTCTGCCAGTCCGATGGCATCTTACCTTATCCCTGTTTCCTGCGTAAAAGCCTCCAAAGAAAACTCAGATGAGTGTGCATTGTTTGCAGAAATCGTCACCTTAGTCTTTTCCGATTAAGGCAACTTAGAAGGGCTCTGACGTTCTAACAGCTTCTCCGTACTCGTCGTAGCCAACGCTCCCAGAATCGGAAGCCCTTTCGGGTTAGGGAAATGAGGCCCGTTCCATTTACTGTGCTTAGCTTTTGGATACTCACGTTTAGCTAGCTAAACTCTGAACGTGGGAGCTGGGTACACTCACAGGTAGCTTACCAATATCTACCAGAG
>UYYA01000245.1:0-82653 GCA_900624975.1 Angiostrongylus costaricensis
GTACTAGGAATCGTCCTGAATGTGTTCGATTCGAGTTTATGGCAGTTAAGACATAGGCAGGCATGAAAAAGTGCTAAATACAGATTGCTCTTTTTTCTCGAATCAGAGCACTTATACGTTTTCTCTCTACTTGTGTATAGGTGCTACTTCAAAAAGACATTACTCATCGGTGGCGAAACATATGCGAAGCCTGAATATGAAGTCTGTTGATACTAAGAAGCACTTGATATTTAATGTAAGAAACATAAATAACAAAGCAGTGGTAGGAGAGAACATTTTTATCAAGGAGACGATAATCTATGTGTGGCGAGGGCAGATTGCTGGTACTGCGTTTGTTCTAAATGTGCGTTATGAAATCAATGGGCGCCGTTGCTTCGCACAACATAGATGATAATACTTTGTAATGTTAACTAAGCGTTTTGAGGGCCCCATGGGCCCGTGGCCCACCAATCCTTTCATCACTCCGGGGTTGGCCAATTGATACCAGACTTGTCTGGGAGGATGGCAGCACTGGCTCGATTCATCCACCACAACTCCTTGTAAAGGCCATATAGGATTTTATTCACCTCCATACGATGCTTAATAAAGTCGAACGCATGGCGCATCACCCAGTGGTCGATCTATACCGACAGTTTCATCTTTTTTATCCTTCATATCGTCACCATATTGGGTTTGAAGAAATGAGGTCTCAAAAACGATCCGACTTCGGGAAATCCGCCAAGAACTACTCTCTAAATCGTCGTGCCGAAGTGCGTAGAACCGAATCAATTGCCTCATGGCCAAATACACCTGGCTCAACACACGGTTCTTGTGAAATACTGTTACACACAATGAGAAGTCCGTGAAAAAATTAAAAACTATTGGCACATAGTCGGTTGTCTACGTGGATCATTGTTTACTTGTAGTTCTAAAGAAGAAGTTTCCTCAGCCGTTCTTTAGACAACAAGAGCTCAATAATAAAGTTGATGTTAAATTTCGGATGTTTGCGAATGAAACTCTCAAAGTCCTTAATCACTATCGCGCGAAAGGATACAGCTCAAACCTCACTAAAGTGCAAAAACGTAGTATGCGAGAGGTTAAAGAGCTGATAAGGTTAAAAATCATAAGACTACCCGTTAGTGATAAGGGTGGAGAGTTTGTCGTAATTCCTCATCAGTTGGATGTGGAGATAACGAAAAAGCATCTTGAAGATGCTTCACTTTATCGCCCATCATTTGGGAAGGAGTTTAAAAGTAAATACCGAAAATTGAACCACGATTGGGCCAAAATGGCAAAGGCTGCTGGTTTAAAACCATCAATTATCTCTCAACTAAAAGTTTACTTACCAACATATCCCGTCTTGCACTTACTTATAAAAGTGTAATATAAACTTTTAAAAACTGCACTTATAAAAGTGCACTTATAAAGTTAGCATCCAGCGATGATCTTCCGTCTACCGATCCATCATTATTTAAGGTTAGGCCTATCATTAACTGTGTAGACGGGCCAACGGACAGGATAACATGGATTTAACCCTAATATTTAACCAGTTGTTGAAACGCATTTCAGCCCACCTTACGATTACTCAAATGCTTTTGGATCGTCTACGCACTGCGCAGCCCAGCAGCGCGTACGTGATGGGGCCCTTCGACGTTACCGCCCTTTATGCAAACGTGTCGAATGACTCTACAATCCAAGCCATATTCGAACTCCTTACACAACACGAAGGAGAAATAAACATGTATGGCTTCAAGATAGAGCACCTGATGGCACTCTTAAAGGAATGCTTGAGCTGCTCAGACTCTACAATCCAAGCCATATTCGAACCCCTTACACAACACGAAGGAGAAATAAACATGTATGACTTCAAGATAGAGCACCTGATGGCACTAAAGGAATGCTTGAGCTGCTCAATCTTCAGATGGTCTGAAAAGTACTACGCTCAAATAAGAGGGTTGGCAATGGGACAACGACTGGCTCCAAGCCTTGCCATTGCATTTATGTCTAAGGTGGAAGCACCGGTGACTGATCTCGGGCCGCTACTCTACTGTAGGTATGTAGATGGCTGCTTTGTCCTTTGCTCAACACAAGAGGAAATGGACAAAAGCTTCGAATTGTTAAACGCACAGTCAGAGTATATCAAATTCACCCGAGAAAAGCCGAAAGAAAAGTGGCTTCCATTTTTGAACGTACAAATTCACCTATCAGAAAATGGCTACATTACAAAGTGGTACCGAAAGCCAAGTAGTAAAAATATCTTGGTTCATTACCTCTCCTCTCACCCCTCTCACACGAAAAGAGCGCTTATAAGAAACATGTTTCGAACAGCAACCAACGTGTGCACGGGAAGAGAGCAGAGAGAGGAGTCCCGGAACTTGGCAGGGCAAATAGCCGTTTCTAATGGCTACGAAACTGTAGCTCAGAATAGGTGTGGAGGAAATCGTAGACCTCCAAACGTCAACTCTAGCGATAGAAGGGTCCCGTTTATCCTACCCTTCATCTCAAATGATATAAGTACAGCTATAAAACGCTGCTTAAGAAGGTCGGGTCTAGAGAATTCGGTAAACGTAGTTGAAATCCCACCGAGTAATCTTAGGCGCCAACTAGTTCGTAACCGCCTGTACGACCATCTAGGTGCAACGCAAAATTGCATTATTTGCTCTAATGGTAAAGACGGTGATTGCATGAGCTCGGCTATAGTTTATCTAATCTCCTGTAAGACGTGTGGTGACGAATACATTGGCGAAACGGGTAGACCCCTCTGTGTCCGCATGAAAGAACACCTAGCCGGCAAAAATAGACCAAATACCCCGCTAGGCACGTATAGGACTCAGAGACATAACGGGGACGACTTCGAAGTATGTGTCACGGTCTTCGCGCAAAAATCAAGAACACAAGCGCGCAAAACTCTCGAGACGTTCTGGATTAATTCCAGAAATCCGAAAATGAACGGCAAGGAGGAATGGCTCATTATCACGCGTGATATTGGGCAGTATATAAACCTGTTATTCAGATGGGAGGGGCACATTACGCTTCCCTGTGAATTCCGTCCGGTCGTTCTTCACAAGACATACTCAGTGGAAGACTCATAGAAAGCGGTGAATGTACAGAGCTATGTTAAATGTGATTGAAATCTTGGTTATTGTTTTCTCTGTTTGGTTATGGAGGTATTTGGCCGAATAGATTGCTGTCAGCTTGACCTTTCCAGGCTCTGAGGAAGGCGAAATCCGCCGAAATGTCAGCTTTTACGTGAACAAAAAAATAAAAGAACACTTCGTATTTGCTGAACAGAAGTGGAAAGGATAGTTCTAAAGATTGTTTCACTTGTACGGTGACGAAACACAAGGCTTTGGCTAGCACCGACAAGCAAGATATTATTTCCTATCGTACTGAAGTAGTATTCGTGGTCTTCATGAACACTGTCTAACTGTACACATAAAAACGATAATTTTGCCAGATCGCTAGTAGCTTTCCAGCTAAAGATCTTCGTTTCAAAATATGATGGAGAGCTCTAATAGGCGCTGTTTCTCGGTGTTTCTCTAACAATTCTCGTTTTAATCACAATCGTAACCATTTTATTTACTTCCTATTCTTTTCAACGACAGAATATTTTGCAAAATATAGTTACTATAATGCTGAGATATTTGCAAAACTTCGGACCGCCGGTTTCTGCGGTGGGGAACGAACGCGCTATTTTCCTTCCCGGGGAGTAACGCGTTCACCACTACACCATGCGGGTCATTCGTCTCACCTGTCTCTGAGCTATTTCTAGCTAGCAAATATCTCAGCATTATGGTAGTTATATTTGGCAAAATACCCTGCCGTTATTTTTTCGCGGATCTCCCTGATATGAGCGATCTCGAGCTGGTTTGTCGCGAGGCTACGTGGCGCGCCTCCAGGTGGCGGATAGGAGGTTAATCGTGAACAAGAAGCGACCTTTGCTTCCCTCAGAAGCAGGTGGATCTAGAGGATGGACCCCTGTTTCTGCTGAGATAATTTTGCAGATACTCTCTGTATATACTAGGCGTATTCATGCGTGAATGTGTGATTGCGTTCTTGGTTACGCGGATTGCATTCTATGAGTCAATTCGGCCAAAAGCCTGCAATCAAGCGATTGGGAAGCACATGGGAAGCGGTTAGGAGTCATCTCCAACAAATAAGCTCCATGACCACTTTGGAAGAGCCTGGCAAGCTACCCGTGACTATATCCAGCCTCCACATTAAGAGTCCAGCAAGCTATACGTGGGTATCAAAAATGCTAAACACAGTGAACAAAGGCGGGTCTCATACCCCTGTCCCCGAAAGAGCCTCCAATTCCGCAACGTTGGGCAGGACGAGTATGGAGAGGCTGCTAAAAGTTTAGGGCCAATGGTAGCTGCCTGGATTTCGAAGGACTGTGGTCACGATCTGTACCTACAATGCACGTGCGCATGCATCCAAGTCCTCGATAGAGGACTTGCTCATGCAAGCACGAAGGATAAGGTACGACGTCATCAGCCTGGCTGAGGCGAGAAGACGCCAGTCTTTCAACGTCATATGTAACACCAGAGAAGAACTGTCCCTCGAAGCATGTGACAGTAGAGGAGTCGGCGGCGTCGGCGTTCTCGTTAGTACGAGTTTTTCCATGAACATCGATTCATTCAAACAGCTTACAACCCAAATCGGTCGCCTACGGTTAAAAAGATGTGGATCAATGCCAAATTTTACAATCTTCTTTGTTTATGCGCCGACAACAAACTATGACAAAGAAAAAGTCAAGGCGTTCTATATGGAATTAGAGAAGTTCTACAGAGAAGACCACACATTCTTCATGGTCATCATTGGAGATTTCAACGCCAAGATTGGAAGAAGAAGAATGTCTGGAGAACGCCACATTGGGACCCACGGTTTAAAATGAAACGAACAGGGTGAGCGGCTATCTGAGTTTATCATGACGACCAAAACCATCCATGGTGACACGCAATTCTTGAAGACCCACCGTCAGCGCTGGACGTGGGAGTATCCGAATGGAAAGTACCATAACGAAATAGACCATATCATTGAAAATAGAAGTTTTTACCCAACCAATATTGCTGTTATCCCAAGATTCTAGATGGGATCAAACCATCGTTTTCTTCGTACAAGATTCCATTCACTGCGAAAACGAGGAAAAGCTACTAAATTCCAAATCCGAAGTTCCCAAACCACCGCAAACTGGGACTTATTCAATTCATTAGTCGGCTGCTGGGAAGATGCCGTTATTGATAACGTCGGCGAAGAATACTATAGGCTCATTCAACATCTTCACATTCGTACTATGAAAGCTGAAAATTCGAAAGTTACCAAGAGACTCATTCCAGAAACACTCGAGCTGATACGCCAGCGTGGAGTCACACGAGCTGCAGCAACCGCGGAACTAACGTCCGAACTAGCAAATCAAAGCACACAGACAGTAAAAAGGAATCTTAAAAGAGAAGAGCAGCAGTAATGGTCGAAGCTGAAAAGGCTGGGAAAACCATTCGCAAAACGCGCCGAAGCTTCGCGAATTACAGGACCAAAATCATTTCACTCCCACGCCCAAAAGAAACAGTTACATCGTCCAGAAATGCAGTGGAGAAAATCATTTACGAATACTACTCAGATCTCTTCGATAGCCACGTCGACTTTCTGTCATATGAAATAAAGGAGGATGGATATGTCGTACCACAGGTTCGCCCCTCCGAAATCCGACATGCCATTTCGTCGGTTAAAAATCGAACAACACCAGGTCCGGACAGGTTAAGATCAGAACACCTGAAGAACCTTCCGCCAATCCTCGTAAAGACACTGGCTCGGCTCTTCACACGCTTCCTCTCTGAATGCAAGGCCCCTACTCAGTGGAAGACCAGCAAGACCGTGATATTGTTCAAGAAGGGTGACCTACACGATACAGGCAACTATCGTCCAATCTGCTTGATGAATGTCGTCTACAAACTTTTCACTTGAGTAAACCTAAACAAGTTTGACAGAGCACTAGACGAATGACGGCCATGCGAGCAAGCAGGATTTTGAAAAGGATTCACTACGATGGAGCACATTCACACGGTAACAAGGCCCATTGAAGTATCGCGAGAGTATAACCGCTCTGTCTCACTTTCATCGGTTTGAAGAAGGCCTTTGGCTCAATTGAGATAGACGCAGTCTTGGATGCCCATGCTAGTCAATGAGTCCCTACTCAACACATAATGATTCTTCATGTACGGTACGCTTCAGGTACGCTTGTCGACTTTGATAAAGCCTGTAGAAGATTGGTCTTCAACTGAATCTCACAAAAACGATGTTCATAAAAAACGGATTGGTTTCGTATGCCCCATTCACCCTCAACGGAACGAATATTTCCGAATTCTCCAGTTATATCTATCTAGGCCGGGAAATCAATATGATGAACGACCTACCTCCAGAGCTGAGCAGAGGAAAGCGAGTGGCTTGGGGAGCTTTCAAAAGCATCGAGGATGTAGTGAAGAGGGCAAATAACACCTGAATCCGTGCCCACCTTTTCGACTGAAGGGTACTTTCTGCCCCAACGTATGCGTCAGAAACCTGGTCGCTGCGTAAGCAGCATGAAAGGTCACTCAGCGTTATTGAACGTGCAGTCGAAAGGACGATGCCAGGAGCACCCCGTTCCATACAAATAAGGGATGGGATCCGAAGCTCCGATCTGCGTCAAAGATCAAAATTCAAAGATGCCGTTTTGTAACTCAAACAGTCGAAAGTAAGTTGTGAGGGTCACGTAATGCGTATGAACGACAACCGATGGACAAGAGCCGTTAGTAATTGGATTCCTCGGGATGTCAAACGTACAGCAGGAAGACAACCGATTCGATGGTTAGAGTTCTTCACAAAGAGCCTTGAAGAAAGATGTGATTCTGGACGAGTCTCTAGAGCGAGCAGAGCCCACTGGGCTGCTCCTTGCGCGCGACCGGGAAGAAATGGAAGATTTACAGGCGTCTGGTCGAGACACTCGGCGATGAACGGGACCACAGGTGATAAAAAAAAGCAGTATATAAAAAGGTTAAGGACGTAGTTATAACTAAGCCTCAGTTTAATTGGGTTCATTGCCGATTTGGGCTCTCCAGATCAATCCCCTTGGCGGGTGATTGCTGATGGCAAAAGATCGATGGAACTAACTGAGAGACAGGCAAAACGAAGAACACGCATGGTGTGGTGGTGAACGCGTTACTACCCGAAAAGGGCAATAGTGCGTTCGTTCTCCACCGCAGACACCTGAAGTTTTGCAACTATCTCGTCGTTATAGCAGCTCTCGTTCTAATTTGACATAAGAGAATTCCTTCCGTAGTAAAACTAATAATCGCTTGTAAGCTTCTCATGGTAAGCTTACACGAAATTGATAAACAGTCTCTATTCGGCTAACATGTGGACTTCTTCGTCTTCATCAGATCTGATGGTCCGGGTTGATAGTCTACTGTTCTTATTCGTCTCGATGTGGCGTGATCACCTTTGGCTCGAGTTCTCTTTTCCTCAGCGGACCATTTTTCGAATGAGGCGCCCTGATTAGGTGATGCCCTTTTATGCAGGTTTTTGATGGTTGGTACTTGTGATTGCCTGGTGATAGCAACTTGTTTTTTCTAGATAATAATTTGTCTTTCAGGCTGCCTATTCTTCAAAGCCCTTTGCAAGCCTTTTCTTCTAGTGTCATATTAATTTTTCAACCGTTCCCTTACCCTCTCTAGATTTTACTGAAATGGCGAGTCTTTGCCCAAGCTAGGAGGAAAAACGAGTTTCCACCATTATTTTCTTGTAAACTTGAAGTAATTTTTCGTTTCTTTGCTAAACAGTATAACAGCCGTGGAATTTAGTGCCTAATGAAAAAGCAAGTGGTTCGAATGTTCTACCATCGTCTTCATGTTCCCAATCAGAAATGCTACACGTTGATTCGGCATTATGAGGCCTAGCTGCTCATTTGGAACAATTTTTTCACGTGGGAGCTAAGTATTTCAATAGCTGAGAAGGGAAAAGCTTTAAATTTTGTAATGGTTATTGAAGTCGTCTTATGTTCGGCTTCTCTCCTCAGTAGCTTGTTGTATAACTGTTGTGTTTGCCATCGCCTAGAACTGCGAGGTAGCTAAGTGAAGACATTGTGATGCCGTAACTATAAAATGTCACTTGTCGCTGAGTGATGGAAGAACGTTCATCGGTTTCGATTAAATTTTTTTTTTTTGGTGAATCAGTTCGATGATGGTAAGGAGACTTCTTGCCACTCATGTGGATGATCTCGGGCAGGCAAGCTCAGGGCTAGATTACGCGTTCCGAAGTAGTCGTAAGAGGGTTAGCACGGACCAAATCAATTGTTTACTTATTCTGATCCACGAATGGATTCAGAAAACTGGCTGCAGTGTTTAAACAGTTGGTTTACTTTGCATCTTTTAATGCTGTTATTAATGTAATTCATCCCACACGGAAAGCGCTAGACTTCAAGTAAACATTCAAATAGATTCTAATCCTTTGAATCTAATATATTCTTCTAACAGGTTCTAACGGATTCTCGGACTTCACTTCAACAACAATATTTTCACTAGTATTTCAGCTAGCAGTGGCAGTCGCAGTGGAAAAGGCCGTTCTCAAGCGGAATGTGAGAAGACGAAAAACTCTGTTCACGAGAGACTGCCACTGTTATGTTGTCCAGGTGGACAGGATGTTGCTGATCTGAAAACTTGTAGAATTTCGAAATATGAGTTGCTTCAAATTAACTTGTTTAAACTTCCAGCTGCGATAGCTCCATTGATGATCAAATGTTGACTCGGAACCGCTACTACTTGCGGATTTTCTCCAAGTTGGCAATTTTGAACCATCATTAGCTGTGTAGATGGGCCAGTGGGTAGAATAACCTGGTTTCTAGGCTAACCAATTCCCCACGTGCTTAACCACATTCTAGCTCATATCACGAACAGCCAAATTTTTCTAGAACGTCTACGTAACGCGTTTCCTAACAATTCGTGCATGACGGACTCCTTCTTCGACGTTACCGCGCGGTACATCAACGTGTCGAATGACTTCTGTTGAACATGAAAGAATAAATATGCATGGCTTGTCTGTTCACCATCTCATGGCCCTCTCAAACGAGTACCTGAACCGCTCGATTTTCAAATGTCCTGAAAATACTATGCGAAAATGAGAAGGCTGGCTAAGCGACAGCGATTGGCACAGTCTCGCCATTGCGTTTATGTCTAAAATAGAAGCCGCCGTTATTGATCACCGGCCGGTACTGTATTGTAGGTATATAGATTACTGTTCTGTCATTTTCTCTACTGAAGGAGAGGAGGGCAAATGTTTTGAATTGTCGAGTGAGCAGTCTGGGTAGATCAAATTCATCTGGCAGAACCAAAAAAAATTGGCAACCATTTTTTAGCGTTCAAATCAACTTATCAGATGAGTATCAGTTACATGACAAAATGGTGCTGAAAACCAAGAAACAAGAGCATCCTCACAAAGAGGCCGCTTTAAACAAGCATGCTTCGAACACCCACCTCTGTGTGCAGATGTAGGGAACTAAAGGAAGAATCGCCCAGCTTGGTTCGGGAAATAGCCATCTCCACTGGCCATGAAATATTAACCTCGCGAGGTAAATTTAGATGGAGAGCGACGCCCGAAAACGAAATACTTGGCCAAGAAAACCCGTTTATGTCGCCCTTCATTAGCTATGGAGTAACATAGCCATAGAATGATGCTTAAGAAGGGTAGATCTAGAAGAATCGGTAGCAATAGCTGAAATATCACCAGGTATTATTCTTCGTCAGTTGGTTCGTAATCGCTTTCATGACCAACTGTGCGAAACACAAAGTAGCGTAATTTGCCCTTACGGCAGGGACAGTGACTTTATGAGTTCAGGAACGATATACCTAATCTCTTGTAACGCTTGCAGCGATGAATATATTGGCGAAACGGGCAGACCTTTAGGTATACGCGCAAAAGAACACCTAGATAGTGAAGGAAAAGCCAGATTAAGTAGCCCACTAGGGACGCATAGGATACAATAACATAGCACAGAGTGCGAAAACACCAACACGCAAACTTTTAGAGGCTTTTTGGATAAATGCCATGAGCCCTGGAACGCAGGGAAGAATGCCAGGAGATCACGATCTCGCCCTATACCTTCGCATCGACTTTTGATGTGAGATGAGGGGTGGTGTTTCTCGAGATTTCTCGACCACATGTGACTCTGGTCGGCTGTTCTTCCTCAGTGGAATGCACTTAAAAAACCGTAAGTTTTTCGAGCTGTTGACCATGTGATTGCGGTCTAGATTTCTGTCTTTCTGTATGTGTAATTATAACGTTTGACATAGTAAATTCTCTGTCAATATACACTTCCCGGCTCTGAAGAAAGCGGTTCTGCCGAGACGTCAGCTTTAGCGGAATAAGGAGTAAACTAACACTACGTGTTTGCTCAACAAGAATATCGATGACTACTTGATCAATGCCGAGTTTAATAGAAAGTCGAGCGTGGGAATTGCTAAAAGACGTCCCAGCTGTTATTAACGTAATTCATCGCCTACGGAAGGTGCAAGATTCCGAGTGAATTCTTTCTGATTGGTTCTGTTTCGTTAGATTTAATAGTCTATTCAAAAGGATTATAATGGATTTTTAGAGCTACTCTCAACAACAAATGAGTACATAAATTTATTCTACGAAGAACAGTCTATTGATGGAACCCAACACGTTAATAACCAAGTAAAACGAATCATAACGCCGTTTTAAAACCTCCATTAACACAACTGTCTAGTAAAACCCAGGAAGGCCGGAATAAAGAATGCTGAAAAGCCTAGAAAAAGGCCACAAAAGAGCTTCAAACCAACAAGAAATGCAGACCTTCGAAATCTTTCCAGTCGTGTTTTAACTAACAGTGATTGTCGCAGAGGAAAAGGCCGCTCCCAAGCGGGATGTTAGAAGGCGAACAACTCTGTTCAGGACAGACTGCCACTGCTGCGTGGTCCAGGTAGACAGAACTATGTTTCTGATCTGAAAACTTTCAGAGTGTCGAACTATAAGCTGCTTCAAATCAACTTATTATAAATACTAACTGCGATCGTCCCAGTGATGGTCAAATGTTGGCCTGGCACAGGTACTGGGGCAGTTCCTCCCATAAGTTGGCATGCCATGGGTACCATCATGTTATCTAAGGGACACACTGCGCTCACAATATCTCCGCTGACGAAGCAACTCTCTCTCATATTCCCTGCCGCTGCTAAATTTCCATTTTTCGAGATTGCAAAGTTAATTGGAAACTAGCGGTTTCTCGAATAATTTATTTATAAAAATACTTTACGCTGTCAAATTTCAAACGTTAGTCCAGGTCATACTTCTTGTGAATAATCAGGTAGGACTAGGTAACTGATTAGTTTCCTATTTGCAATCCTTCAATAGTTTTAAGGAGCACTCATAAATAAAGATATAACGTTTTGTTTCATAAATGGTTGAAAACCACGTGATACCAATATGACGCCAAAAAGCAATAATTAGTACACTAACGTGCTAGTTGCATATTCGGCATTGCATTAACTAAAACTGTCGCGCAACCAAGTGGTTGGTAGGTGATCTGAACCTGTATTTGGTCTAAAATCGCCGCTGTCACGATATCTGGTAGACCAGCTCGGCGTCCGTTTTCTTCCAGGACTTCCCTAACCTGAACAGAAATCACGCTCTGGGGGCGATCTCGTATGGAATAGGTAATGGATTGATCGAAATTTTCACTGATTATGAATCCGAGGTTTTATTAGACTAGAATGGTTCGTCTCTTACCGAATCACTGACTAGATTTTGTACCAACGCTCTGGCCGCCTGCTCACTCGCGGACATGAAAGGAACTTGTGCTCTAACGGCTGGTGCGGCACTGTAGGCTAGTCGTGTTGGCAAATTGAAATTGCTAACAGCAAACGTTCGGTTTGTCACTGCAAGTAAATTTATCTGTCTCTTGCAATACAATATCTTTGCATTACACATTAACTTTGGTTATTTCATTTCTCAAAGCCTCTGCAGTAATCACTGGCTTCGACACTCTTATGAATGGAACTGTAAAACAGAAAAGTTTGTTATTTGTGACGTCTTGTCTCATGTGGTTCAAATGCTAGAGACGACATTGGTTTGAAGTAAAAATTAGTGAAAAGGGTTGTTCTAACAATGATACCATACTTTGTTGTCCTGGAGCTGGGCCACATCCTGACACTGGACATGAGTAGGAGAAAAGTATCAGAAGTGAGTATGCTGTGATGGCCATGAATTTGTTCTGCTGATCCATTTTCACTTGAGAGTTCTGAACAGATACCCAATTTATGACCTGTTTTCATAAAAAAAGGTGCACGGCTGCCAAAATTCTTGAATATTAATGAGGGTAAATCTAAGAGAAATAAATAGGATATTTTTGCCGTAGGAAAATCTTCTTGTGACAAAGTCGTTCAATCCTCAATTCCTTTTAAAGAGCTCTTATGAATTGCAAACGAGGAAGAAACGGTTTTATAGGCGATTTGCAAAATTGCGTGTGAAATCTGCTGTAGTCATGGAATCTTTACTAAAATCAAGAGGGTGTCCAAGGCAATGAATGATAAAGCGGTGATCGGCCCTCGGGATGTGACAGTCAAGAAAAATCTCTTGTTGCGATTTTTAACTTTAACGCCCCGACTCGTGGCAAAGTTCTTCCTGAGGGTGTTCAGAAATGCGCCATGCAAGAACTTCGTCTACATCTAGCTCTTTTTAGCCAAATTTGCAATGTTTTCGCCACTTACAGCGCTGGGTATCGACGAGTGGAGTTCGTGATATTGATGCGGGTGGAACGCCGCTGAAATTGAATCAATATTAGGTAGAGTTATTGGTGTAATTAGTATAAATTTACAAAACCCAATATTGGCTTTTTCAGATACCGAGTTTTATTACTGTTTCTTTTTTGTAAACTGATGAGAAAGTCATTCAAGAACAAACGCATCATTTTTAAAAAGCCAACCGATACTTTCATAGAAAAAAGACAAATGGAAACTTCACCGGCTTCTGAATGAAGCGTGGGTTTAATATTTTTAAGCTTTCGAATCATCATTAAGGTTTCAGCGGTTTAGTCGTCACCAAATCGCAAGTGTTTCACAAAATCGACTTCGAACGAGAAACCGAACTCGCTTCAGCTTCCATCAGTTTATTTGGAAAAAAAATTTCGGGCAAACAGCTACGATTAAATTCGATTTCTCTATCCAGCAGTGAGTAGCTTGTCACGAGCTTTTCTATACGGCAACACTAAGTCCCTATGAAGTTTCCTTAGTGAAAAATCGGAATCACTTTGCCGTTGATGGATTTAGAACGACGGTGGGAAGCGGAGGGGTTGAGGCGGACGTGGTGATTCCACGAGGCTGGAATTTCTGAGCACTTTTTTCAAGGAATTATAGAAAAGTCAAACTTAGTGAACGCCTATAGCATGTGTGTCATATTCGCTTAGCTAGACAAATCGTAACTATTAAATAATGTTGTACACAATTACAAGAAAGAAGGGCAAGTATGTAGCTAATATCTTGCAGTTGCATTTTTATATGAATTCTCGTGTACTACTAATAGTAACGAAAGTTTAACTTGTACGATGACTAACTACTCGTCAGGGC
The DNA here is from genome assembly GCA_900624975.1 of Angiostrongylus costaricensis. Taxonomy (NCBI): domain Eukaryota; kingdom Metazoa; phylum Nematoda; class Chromadorea; order Rhabditida; family Metastrongylidae; genus Angiostrongylus; species Angiostrongylus costaricensis. The sequence continues at coordinate 13,587 of UYYA01000245.1, forward strand.
TTGGCACCGCCGGGCACTGTATAATTCGTATCATTCAGAAGTTGTAATAGCACGTAGGCATCCTCACTATTGTCTTACTTTGGACGCAGAAATAGTTTTGCAAGGCAATATCGGTTTACATCGACAGGAACACAGGAAGAAAGCACTGGTTTCGCTTTAGGCACAATATCCTGGATTAACACGCTCTAGCAGTAAAAATTTACCTCGTGTGACTTCCGTTTTTTAATGAAGCGAGGGAATTTTTTTAGTCATTCTCTTTTCTCCAAGCGAGGTACCTGACGAATCTCTTTTAGTCGTGGAAGGATAACGGGCGTACACCATTCTCAAATGAATTTATAGATGCTCTGCTAAAAAGCTCCATGTAACTCGTGGTTAACGTCTCGTTTCGAAATGCTACGGTCAGCATGTAAAATGACATCTTTAAAAAAAACAGGTCTTTGTAAAGGATTATTGCAACAAAATTAGAGCCTGACCACGGGTGCTGAACGCAGTAGTTTGTAAAGATTGCTGAGACAAGACTGGATGTGTTCTTGAGTTCTCGCATTAGATCTGGGATCGTTCACTACAAGGATGATACTCACAGTTTAAGAACAAAATAGCCCCAGTGCACCTAAGGGCGTGTGTGGTACAGTGTTCGGAGGCGCCCTGCAACACACATTTGGATTCAATTCTAGCCCCCATGGCCAACCAAGCCTTCCATTCGTTTGGGGTCGGAAAATAGGTACCAGAGTTGTCTGAGAGGGCAGCAGCATTGGCTCGATACATCGATAGGTCACCGCGAATCACTGCGAAGGCCAGGTATTAATTCAATCGCCTCCAGACGATGCTTAATGAATTCGAAAGTATGGCGCATACCGCAGGGATTGATCAACGGCAAGGCCTTTATCCTTTTAACCTTTGACCTATGCAACGGCAATATAATATTGACCATTTATGCCCAAGTTGAAAACTATTCCTTTTGTAACAAAATTCTAATAAGCTTTCCTTCATCTGTTGCATGCAACACTCAGGCAGATGGTGACGAAATGACGGGTCTCGAGCTGAGCTAACTGCTTTTCCTTCTTGTTTTCAATGTGCTAGGAATCTTATGAGGCGTTGATGGGGTCATTAGTTGACGAGAGAGCTTTTTTTTTAAATTTTGTATGAATATGGAAAAATATATATCTTATTCCACGGTATCATCTTTAGGAAACTTGATGAGCAAGGACACTGCAGATCGCGATTCCATCCTTTCAATGGTAACTACGGTAGTTCAGGAGTGGGAGTGCATTTTACAACATTGTTAGGACAACAGAAAAGAATTTATAAAGGCCGATTATTGACCTAATCTATTGCCGAAGTGGTAGTATGGTGCGCTCGCTGTAAACGGATCTTTTGTTTTTCTCGAAAGGCAGTAGAATGCAAATTCTTCTTCCCAAAAGAATGGAATCGTACACGAAGACTTCACTACAGAATCTAAAGAAAAATAGTAACGAACCTTTCCGTAAGGAGATGAGAAACTCTGTATGAAAGCAGCCTTCAATCCTTTCCTCGTGCTTTATGTATCCATATTATTGTTAGGAGTTGACATGTTATCCAGCGTGTTTTTAGAATAAAATACATTTTTTCGTCATGTGGCGAATTCTACTAAAGCGAACGGTTGCTGCAGATAAAAGACTTCCGACATTTATGAAATAAATCCACCCCCAGGTGCCGGAGAGTGTTTAGTTAATCGAGGACCAAAGGAGATCTTTCGATTCCCGAGAATTGGGTGGAAATCAACCATGCGTAAAGGTGTTTTCGTCTATCTGGATTGTATTATATGAGTCAACACGGCCACTGCCCTGAAAGCATCGGATTAGGAAGTATGCGTAGGGGACGGTTGGGATTTCCTCCAACAAATAAATTCATGTCCTCTGGGAAAGACTGGTAGGCTGCCTGTGGGTATACCCATCCTCAATCTCTAGAGCTTAGCAGGTTGGTTGTCAGGCTTATGATGTTGCTTATGAATTTTTGGTTAAAATCGGTGAGTAATACGATCGCTTCACTGAACATCTTTGCGTTGACGCTAAGAAAGTAGAGAGCTTGTAGGTCGCCATGAGACGTTTGTGCCTAAAGATCTAGAGCTGCTACGCCAGCATGGAATCGAACAAGCTACATGCAACTGATAACTCACGTACGGGCTTGCAAGCAATGCGGAGAGGCGATAAAAGAACATCTTAAAGAGACAGGAGCAGCATTTCTGTTCAAAGGTGCAAAGACTGGAAAAGTGTTCGCAAAGCCTACCAAAACTTCGCCAATTAGGAAACCGAGATAGTTGCACTCCGATGCCTAGACCGAGCTGTTATAGCTACCATAGAGGTAATAGAGAAAATTATTCGCTATACCACACTCAGATCTTTTCAATAGCCACGTCCTGACGCCCTCATATGGAATAAAGGAATGTGGACATGTCGTTCCTCCGGTTCTCACTCCCGAAATCCGATGTACTGTTTCATCGGTGGAGAATCGAAGAACACAAGGTTCGCGGAGGATAACACCTGTATGCTTAAAAGAATTTTCTCCAGTCCTCATTATTGGATTGGTTGGGCGCTTCATCGGTCAGAAAGCAAAGTTCCTGTACAGTGGAAGACTAGCAAGACTGTGTTATTGTTGAAGAAACGTGACCTCCGCGTTGTCGGCGTCTATCGTCCAATCTGTTTGCTGTCTATTGTCTGTAAAGCCTTCACTCGAATAGCCTCACTCCTAAGCAGGATTGATAGAAAATTAAAAGAAGGAGGAGGCAAGATTTCGCAAAGGATTCAGTATGATGGACCAAGTACACATGAGAAAAATATTTATTGTATTGTCCCGAAAGTACAACAGACCTCTTTGTCTGCTTCTTATGATTAAAGGAAAGCTTTTAATCCAGTTGATATGGTAGACGTGGAATCCCAAGGCGTCTCTACTCAGTATATAAAGATTCTTCGTGATCTGTACAAAAATTTTTAAACTCATATCGCGATTTTACAGCGATGTCATTATTGACGTCAAAAGGTGAAAAGTTTCAACTTCGACTAAATCTTACAAGAAGGATGTTCATGAGGAACGCAGTGGTTTCATATGCTCCATTCACACTCAACGGTGAAGATATCTTCGAATGATCCAACTACGTCTATCTAGGTAAGTGGAAACAATAAACTAAATAGAAACAATAAACGTCATAGGTGATGAACTGAGCAACAGAAAGCAGGCGGCTTGTGGAGCCCTCAAGATCGTTGAGAAAAACTTGACTCCGTGCCACCCTTTCGACTCCACAATTTTTCCTACCCCAACGAATGTTTAAAAAACATTTCAGCTGCTCAAGCAGGACATAAATCAACACGATATGCCTAAAGCTTATGCAAAGAATATCCTTAACATGACTGCAATCTAGTTGAGCTATGCGTCCAAACCACTAACCAGCTATTAAACCATCCTTCTCCATCTTTCACATAAAAGAAAACGTCAGCAGTTCTTTATCTGCTGTGAATCTGCAGACATCCTTAGTAAGAACGCGGTAAGATAGGGATGGGTAATAATTCCAACGTTTCCAGGTTCGGTGATATAGCTTTTGGTAATATACAGTTATACACACTTAAAGACTTTATTAAATCTCTTGTTCAAAAACTCACTCTGGAGAAATAACTAGTGCCACATAATGACAGAAAAGCATTTCACTTGTGAGCAAGAATAACATTACAAGCTTTAGTTGCTGCTCATTTACTTTGTTTGGTATTTTCGAAAACCCAATAGGACACAACGGCTACGTGAACTCCGATCTGGAAGCAACATTCGCATTTCGTAATTTATGTTTACAATATCATTACAAAAACACAATAATGAAGAAAATTGTTATGGAAAGAAGTTTGCTCCTCTCAATAGGATTTGCGGGAATTATGTTGCGTTAGGGACACCAAGAGGAAACTATGGCAAAGCACTAAGCAGACGGGTACATTTATAAATGCAGTATCGATGTACACTATGGCCTCACTCGCAACAACACGGCTCTGAAGAAGGCGAAATCTCCAAAACGCCAGCCATCAAGCAACAGCCATAGTAACAACTTACCACTGTTTGATGCTTAAGAAATGAAACCTCGACAGTGTTCTGATGGCACGCGTCTGCCATGCCACTCCCCAGTATTCACTGGGCATTTCGGAGAGGGTTCTGTAAGCTGGTCGCTTTCCACGTGTTGTGATTTGAGCGTATTTAGGTATACTGGCAATTTTTCTTGCTATATGTGTAGCCGATGAAATTTATCATAAGACGCTACTCAGCAGTCGATCAAGACAAGAAAAAAAATGCTATACGAACAGATTGTACAAACCTCCCAGCATCTATGTGGAGTCATTCTTTGGTTGTATCACAGGAAGGCAGACCTACCCAATACACGAAATATGCTCGTGCTGCAGTATGGCGAAGCCTATGAGTACGCCTCCATTGTCGTTTCGAACCAGTCTGGGCTCAGCATCTTCAGATTCGATCTTGAATCAGGACGATAAACTCCGAATCCCAACTAGTCTCAATCATGCAATTCTGCTTAGATTCTAATTCTTTGAAACACCATGTAGACACATAAATCAATGTCATGCATAATTGGCACAACAGGAAGCCTAAAGAAGATTCTTCTGCGATCAGAGATGTTCATCCCGTAACAAATGCTCACATAGTTCTAACTAGAATTAAATAGCTTTACAGCTACAATACATCTTGCAAAACATCAAAAAGTTCAGTAATGTCTGATAAACCAAACTGGTGAGGAGGTTGAGTACGTGGACAAGACGCTGAATTTGTTTAAAGAATCAACTAGGCAATTCCTGTAATAATTAGGAACACTACTTTAGTGCGCAAAATAGTTTATTTTGTATCTTTTCCATGACATTGAATATGTAACTTCGTCTGCTTTGTAAAAATATCCAAACTCGATAAAGAACGAAAATCACGCCACCTGCGGCATTTGACGTGAAGCGGAATTAGATATTCTCTCAGGATCGAATTATTTCCTATAAGTCGATGCAAAATCGTCTAACAAACAAAAGCGTCTGACTATGATTTTGCCAGACTTGATGTTTGATCGTATAGCCCACCTATCACCGCATTGACTGGTACATTACCAGAGCGAATTTCAATTGTAATGGTCGAGATAAGATTTCGCAAAAGAATCTGAATCACTAGAAAGCAGGTTGGTGAGACAAAAAGTAACTTAGCAAGTCTTACCCTTTATTAATCAAGTAATCCAGAACCAGTTCGAGTCAAATCAGATTGGATTGATGACATCCATCTGCTCCGATTATTGTGAAAATGTGATAAATCCCATTGCAGTAATGGAAAATAATCGAGTTCCTACTCTGCTGTTTTTTTGGGTTTCCTTTTGTTCTTCTTAGGATGCTTCCATCTCTTCGGTGAACCGGAATTTTCCTAAAATATTTACGATTTGTACAAAATTTCTCCAGATTTTATATGGATGTCACCGCAATGGTGAGGTGGAGGCACTGTCAAAGATTATTAATAACGATGATGATACGTAGCACAGCACCTAGCGGTGACTTCAGGCCTATAACTAAACAACATTGAAAGATTTTTTCAACCAAACCACATTATTTTCTTAAAAACTATCCTGACAAGCACTAAAGCAATGTCATATTTTAGTATGGTTGATGATAATTGATATATTAAAGACGGACCTTTTTGTTGTTTGTTGTTACAGCCTGACTGGAGTTATCTGTTGTGGCAGCACTTGCCAATGACGATTTCGACTCTGTCCAAAAACAAAGAACCACCTAGTGCAAGTCATTATTTGCTAATTTTACGGAAACAAAATTCACCTTGGGTTGCTCCAGTCTTCTGAAACTTCGCTTTTCTCCAGTAGAGAAGCATGATGACACGTTAGACAAGCTCGGTTCGGTCGTTGTCGCTTCAGTCGCGTTTAAATGTTTCAGTTCACATGATTCGTACTTAGTAACTAATTGGTAAGCACAAGGATCAAGCATTACTTCATCTTCTATAGTGTCAGACATTGCAAATCACGTAGAACCAGTGATTACAATCGCTCAGTTCATAAGACTGAAGCTTAGTAACTGGTCACTAAACACAATGATCAGACGCTACTTTATTTTCTAAAGTGTCAGACATCGCAAATCACAGAGAACCACACTTTCATAAATACAACTCATATACCAAATCACCATTCTGCACCTGACATCGTCTATGATGAGATATCAACTGGATGCTTTGTGAAAAATGGGAAAAAAACCATGAGAATAGAAAACTATACTAACCAAATTACTACATAAATACGAGTAAATGTAGCTATAGGTTTACTTTGGAAGTCTGAATGAATGAAGTAGATAGGTACAAATAACATGGTTCGTTCACCATGTCCGATGTTAAAGACAACGAATATGGTTATGATAGAGTCAAGCAAAATGGATACTCGACATTCCCGCTCCAATTATTGCTATTCGCTTTGATTGAACCCTTGACCGCAGGTATGGCATGTCTTGCTCTACTTTCCTGCAGCCATAACAACAAAATAGTTAAGACTGGGTTCTGTAGAAGATCTCCAATACATTGATACCAACTTCCTTCGTTATATTTCCTATCTCTACGATCTATTTATGTTTTTTTATGTTCTATTGAAGCGCGCGTGCAGCGCAGCGGTCAGAACTACCCTGCATTACAGCTGGGTTCGATCCCGTGACACTAGCCCTCCACACATGCGCCGTCAGCAAACTAGCACTGAAGCCGTTTGGAAGGATAGTAGCACTGTCCCGACACATCGGTAACTCACCACGAGTTATTGTATAAGCTATATATACATTCAGTCGCATTTAACAATGCTTGATGAAGTCGAGTTGAAGCGAACATTGTGGACGGAACCGATGGTCGAGAGTGAAAACCAGTGGTTGGCAATTACACCAACTTCGCTTTGCTAATGACATCGTTTTTATAGCAGCACGTATTAGCCAGGCGGAACAAATGCTTGCAGCCTTCGATAGCGCCTGTGGAAAGATTGGTCTTCGGTTAAAACTTACAAAGTGATGTTTATGAGAAGCGGATGATCATCGTTCAAAGACACCTTCTTCCAGAATGGAACTCAAAAGTAAGATGTTTTCACATTGTTGAGCTTACACGAGGTTGATAGAGATGTTTATTTGATTGACGTTTCGACATCTTCTTCATCAGGTCCAACGATCATTGTCGATGGTCCACAGCTGTTCCTCTCCTCGAGATAGCGTTTACGTCACGCATCGAGCCGGATCTTCCTTACGTGTGCCTTCAGAAAACTGCTGAGCTTCCGTTTCCTGAGAATCGAACAGGGCTGCAATTCTCGATATATCTATATATATGTTTTTACGAAAAGCTCTTGTTGAGCTCGTGCGAGGTTGACAAGTTGTTGCTGTTGTTTGATGGCTGACGTTTTGGGGTTTTCGCCTTCTTCAGGAGCCATGTTGTTGCAAATAAGGCCATAGCAACTTAGCGTCGATACGTCATTTGCAAATGTACGTGATTGCTTAGTGCTTTGCCATAGTTTTCCCTTTGTGTCCTTAACGCAACTAAATTCCCGCAAATCCTAGTAGAGTGGCAAACTTTTTCCCATAACAATTTTCTTTACCACTATGTGTTTTTAACGGGATTGTAAACATAAATTACGACATACGAATGATGGTTCCACGTCGGAGTTCACGTAACCGATGTGTCCCATTGCATTCTCGAAAATAGCGAGCAGGATACATGGGCAGCAAATAGAGCTCCTACTTGTAATAGTTCCCTGGATCGACTTTCTATTAACCTCGGCGTTGGATTGTAAATTTGTCGTTCTCTTTCTCTGCAATTGCGAAGTTGTTAAAAAGCATACGTTTACTTCCATACAATAGCACACATACAACACAACTGTGGCTGACGTTTCGGCAGAATGGTCTGCTTCACTTCCTTCTGAAGAATTTGTTCTTTGTGTGTTATTGTATGGAAGAGCTTGTACTGTTATTTTTGTTCAAAAGATGAGATACTTTTCTGTCACTGTGTGGTAGCAGCTATTTCGTTAGGGTGTTTTTCATTAAGAGATCTACTAACGTTTTTAAGTGCGTGTAACTGTACATTACCAAAAACCGTATTGCGGAACCTAGAAACGTCGGAATTATAGCCCATCTCTGTCTTACCGAGTATTCTTACTAAGGATATCTTTTGTTTTATGGCTAGTAAAGACCTGCTAACGTTCGTTTTTATTGTAAAAGGATGAAGGATAAAGCTTACGGCGTTGATCAATCCCTGATGGATGCGCCATGCATTCCACTTCATTAAGTATCACATGAGGTGATTAAATGTATATTTGGCCTTTACAATGACTGACAGTGGGCTATCGATGTATCGAGCCAGTGCTGCTATCCTCGTAGACCTCCAACCAGTACGCCATTTTCTACCATACAAAATGTCCTTTGCTCTTAATTTTTTCCGGATGTTTTCCCCTTCTCTGCGTAGTTCATAGTACCTTCTTGTGTCTTCCAGAAGATTTTTGTTTTCTTTATCTCATATATAGTAAACAACACAAAGAAACAATCAGGAATGAAAAACGCAAATCCCCATGTAGTTGTTTTTAAACGAAGAAATTAAATAGGATGATGACAATGTTTTGCCTTTGAAGACAGTTAGAAAATTACTGTGTAAATGATTACATGGCCGTAGTATTACAAGAGTCAGATGTCCGTTTTGTTCAAAAATGCAGTTTAATTCTATGTTCAGACAACCAGCGTGCTATCCTCCCTGCTGATGTATCGTTCGACTGTTCGTTCCATTCTTCAAAACGATCGGCGATTGCCTAAATGAATATCGGAGACCATAGTGACTGCGAGAGCTTTCTAGTATTTACAAATTTAACACAATTCGTAAAAATAGGACTATAATTCGAAGATGAGATCGCTTCAATTAGCTTTAAATATTAATGCGATGCCCCTAATACACTACTTACCTTTGGCCATGGAAAAGGCCATTCCAACTTATTCGGAATACGACCTTCAGGAACATGTCGTTCGAGCTCGAACATTGTCCAGAAAAGAAAAAGTCGTCGAAAAGGTCGATTACGAGGTCGAAGCACATGGGGTACTTCACAAAACCCGTGATACACGCTAGTAAAGAAAATGTTATGTGATATTGAAAATGTTATATGACATTGCCTGTTCTCGCTATATGTTTTGTTTTTTTTTACTACTCATTTTAGATTGGGTCTCCATTTAACCACCTGAAAGCAAACTGTATACAATATTGTCGGTTTTTGCAAAACTCAGGACCGCAGGTGTATGCAGTGGGGGACGAACACGCGCTGTTGTCCGTACCGGGGAGCAGCTCACTTCACCACCACACCATCTGGGTCCTTCTATCGATCTTTTTATCGAACTAGCTGAGAGACAGGCAAGACGAAGGATCCGGATGGTGCGGTGGTGAAGTGCGCTGCTCCCCGGTAAGGACAACAGCGCGTGTTCGTTCTCCATTGCGTACACCTGTGGTCCGGAGTTTTGCAAATATCTCAGCATTTCATACGAGTTATATTTCGCAACATACCCTGCCATTAAGAAGGAAAAAGGCAGTAATGTGCGGGCCCCAGCATAATTATCATTTTTCGGAGATTTGCTGGATAAGCCATTGTGGTTCCCTGGAATCCTGAGGACCGCCTGGCCAAAGTCTGCCCTTGGTCGTCACCATGACAGGCAGTCGCAGCCCTTGTGATCATTGAGAGATTTGCCACCATACGACTTTGATACCAGGATGGTGGTGGATCATGGTATTGGTTTACTCTTAGCTAGGCTTCTCGACGGCGAACACCTTCTCAGCCTGAGATACTCTACCAGGTGGCGAATCCCACCACTGTACATCGCAGTCCGACACCCAGAAACACCTCCCAGCCACGATGAGGCGGTAAGCCGTTGGAAGGATCGCCATGGTTACTTTTTAGAATCAAAAACTTTGTCATCGTTTTTTTCGAATCACAAGGTAATTCCACAGCTGTAGAGCTTACAAATCGTAGGTTTGCTTAATGTATCTTATGTTTTCCACCAAAGTGACTGAATCAGGCATTGATTGAGTATCGCCAGAGCGAGTTATGGATCTTAACACTCTCGAATGTGTCTCTGACGTTAGCAGTTGCTTCCAGCTGTTGTCAATGTATGACGTGGGAGTCATCCCCTGGCAAGGTCTCCCAAGCCGAGAAGGAGTCCAGCGTTTCCATCAGGAAGCCAACCTAAAAGTAAACCAATATCAGGATTCACCACCGTCCTGGTATCAAACTAGCCGCTTGGAGGCAAATCTCCTTCTGATCCACAAGGAATGCGACTGCTTGTGGTGGTAACGATATGGGGCAGGCCTTGGCCAGGCTTTCATCGAGAATCCAGGATACCACAACGGCTTAACCAGCAAATCTACGAAAAATGGAGACTATGCTGGGGCCCGCTCAGCCGGTGAGGACGGGCCATTCAAATATCAAGTAGGTATGGGACGTCATGATCCATTTGTACTTGGACGGCCGTCCTTACTGGTTCTGCGGGCCCAGCATAATCTCCATTTTTCGAAGATTTGCTGGTTAAGTCATTATGGTCCTCTGGAGTCCCGAAGTCAGTCTGGCCAAAGTCTGCCTCAGGTCTTCACCACCACGGACAGCCGCAGCCCTTGTGGATCGGAGGGAGATTTACCACCATGCGACTTTGATACCAGAACGCTGGTGGATCCTGATATTGGTTTACTCTCGGCTAGGCTTCCTGATGGTAACGCCGGACTCCTTCTCAGCTTGCGAGACCCTGCCAGGGAATGAAATCCCCGCTGTACATTGCAGCCCAACATCCAGGAACACCTCCCAGTCACGACAAGGCGACAAACCGTTGGAAGGTTCCCTATGGTTACTTTTTTAAATCAAAAACTGTGTTATTGATTCACTCTGATTAATGCATGATAGTGCCTGGAACTATTTGATGTATACATTATTATTATTTAGGCAGTAAGTGAATAAATACTGATACAATTAAGACTTCTTAAGAAAACTTCAACATGTAAACAAAGTATAAAGTTGCAATTTCCAGTCAACTTTATACTTTAGAGGACTTTATTCTGACTCTTTTCCGTTTTTCTGATTTTCTTAATCTTATTGAATAGTCTTGTAAATCTTCTCTTACCTAAAGATGATACTGCTGATCCAGTAGCCCATTACAACATCGACTGAGTAGTGAATCCGCGAGATGACAATACAAAACATTGCAATAATACATGAGGATATTGCAATCAACCTTAAATTGTAAAATTATGATAACATCAAATATTAAAATAATCCTATATGCTGACATAAATGTTTAGCTCTAATCGGAATGAAAAGCCATCAGAAACTGTTTTCTTGAGTTTCGATCTTCCACGTGAAAGACTAAAAAACGCTAGATCCACCAACTTCAATGGCCAAAGTGAATGCGGTGTATAGTAGTTTAGAAAGAAACAACTAGTGGAAATAGCTGTCGTATGACCTGAGAACAACATATCACCGCAGTGCAATTTGTTACCAGACATTTGAACTTGCAGCCCAAACTGAAAACAGAGTTTTTCGATCGACAAGAAACCTGTAGAACTTACTGTCTGCAACAGAATAAAAAAAGAACTACGATAAACTCGTCCCGAATCGTTAAAACAATGAAAAATTAACTGTTCTACGAAAGATAACACTCAAACTCACTATCAAATAGTACGAGCTGCTTTCATCCCAAGACATTTAAAATCTTATCAGAAAATTCAAATTTTTTTTCAATGATGCTGAGATATTTGCAAAACTCCGAACCAGACTCTGCAAAAAATGAAACGAACGACCCGCATGGTGTGGTGGTGGACGCGTTACTCCCCAGAAAGGACAATAGTGCGCTCGTTCCCCACCTGCGATCCAGAGTTTTGCAAATATCTCATCATCATTGAAGTTATATTTCGCAATATACCCTGCCATTAAAAACGAGTAGGCAGTAAATAATAATTTAAAGTTCAAATTTTTTTTCAAACTCAATTTTTCCTTACTTTACTTGGTGCACTGATTGAATCAACCTCAGTTGCAAATGCTCTAGGTTTTTCTCCTTCTCTTTACTTTGTTTTTTGGGGTTATTTCGCAAAGTAGTCTAAACTCACGGTGGCCAATATGCTTAAGAATTTCGAAGCCACACTAGCAAGGTCAGGGTTGGGGTCAGGGTTGGGTGGAACGCATATACTAAAAATCGGATTATAGGAAAAAACGATACAGAGATCTCTTTTGTAAATCGACTTTCTTATTAACTGACTCATTTTCAAAATCATGAAATCCTGATGGAATATGGGTGAGACATATGCTGATCGCTCGCATAATATAGAGCACGGATCCGATGTAGAAAAGTCGCCGCGTGATTATCCACCTAAATATAGGAAATCTTCATATTATAAGTCCTCTGTATTACAAATAAAGTCGATTCTTTACAGAATGATGCTAAAGCTTCAACTTTGGAGGGTTGGAAATTGAACGAGAAAGAAACACAAGGAATACAAAAGGCATGCATATATCGGGAAATTGGTACCTCACTTGGGAAAAAAGCACTCTCTGCAATCCAATTTGGAAAGCTTCAGCCCGGCTATCTCAAGACTCCAGTGTGAACCGACTTGACCAACATTCTACGGCATTCAAGATGAAATAAAAATACTCAAGCAATAGCCGAAGCCACATGTAAAAGTTGGAAGACCTTGGTGGGCAATGGATGCCAGGAAACGAATCGAGTGTCAGAAGTGCTGGGATCCGCCACAGTAGACGTGAGGACGGATCAAATAAAATAAAATAGAAGAAAAAAGCATTTCTGTTATTATGAAATGTGTAAAGTAGGTTATTACTGCAAGTTACTGTTTCCTAGTTGTTGCATTCACTGGGCTTTAGGTATCTGACATGACCAGTGTATACATGACATAAATATGCTAATGTAACTGCAAAGCAGGTTCTGTTCATCACCGATTAGCTCTACTCATCCTTATAGAGAATCAGAAATGCGTAGTTGTCTCCTCGCGTTTTGAGGAGCTGCAACAGCATTTTTCACCTGGTACCCTGTTAGCATTTGTAGAGGAAAACATATCAAAGAGTTGTACGCTGGATTTTGATCCAACGTAAATAGGTTTACTTATCCCAGCGCTTAGCGTGTACCGGAATGCTTTCCACTTCACCAAGCTGGGTCACCGTAGTACATAGGTGTTCGGCATCCAGAAATACGCTCTGTGCAAGATAAGTTGGCATACTGTTGAAAGGCTGCCTGTGCGAATCATATTTCTGTATTACAGTTAAACTTAATAGACTACTAAGCATGCATAATGACGACCAATATGTGTAGTCAACGATCCGTTTCCGGAAGCATGCGCAATCTCGAATGCAACGTGCGCAAGAAAATGTATTCGAGAAGAAATTATATCGGAAATATACGATTAACTTCCATTCGCTCGTGCTTCATGACCCATACAGTTTCTGAATACCATGACTACAACTGGTGAAATTTGAATCCTCATCCTCTACTCGCGACGTCTAATTTCTTAACGGAAAAGACCCAACTACGTTACCGACACCAGCTCCCAAAAACTTGTGGCTTGCGTTTCTGGAAGTCGAGACGACCAATTGATAACATAATTACTTATTTTCCTACGCTAATCAATGTCAGCAGTTGTACGAAGCGAGAAGAAATAGTTGTCATAAAGTGTTAGGCCTATGTGTTATTCATCAATAGTGTAAGATACATGTGTATATATACGTATATGTGTATATACACAGGATTTCTCCATCCTTTTGCGAACCGCGCACTTTCTGTATCTCCTTCTCCGGCTCACCAAATAAATCTTGTAAGAACAAAGTTTCATCGATTTTATAACTTCGGAACTGCAGTCAACGTTAGGTTTAAAATGCTAAAGGATTAGGAAACAGATTTGAGAAAGTCATCAATGCAGATGTCGACAAAATCTTAGTTAAAGAAACAGTTGTAAACAAAATTAAGGGTAAACTAAAAAAAATAACTTCGTGGTTTTCGGCTAAGGATTTGCCGCTCACCTATATTTATGAAATACACTGCATACGAGTAACAATACAGTAACTGCAGCTGACGCAAAGAGATCAGCTAAATGTCTAGGAGTGTCGTATTGCTTAATGAGGGAGTGCGCCAAGTCCGGAAGCGGTATCCTGAACAGCAAAACAACAAATCTTATAAACTGATCTTCTTAAGCTGACGCGAGGTTGGTACAGATCTTCGTTGTCGTTGTCGTTGTCGTTGTTTGTTTTTGATGTTATTGATCGATGGCTGACGTTTCGGCGACTTCGCCTTCCTCAGAGCCTGGACGTACTTTATGTTAGAATACTTTTTATTATTCGGTGGAAAAGAAAGGTTAAAGTGTTAATGAAGATCAAACTTTCAAATAGACGCCATATTGAACAGAAAGACGCCATATTGAACAGAAAGGCCATTCACCGTGATGTTACGTGCGGGACTGGCCCACGCGTTGCTTTCGAAGAGTCACGAGCAAGACACACCGCGGGGTCAAAATAGCATTTTGAAATAGGGCGCCAGGTCAGGCGTGATAATGAGGCATTCGCCCTTCCGGTTCATCTTTGGATTTTTGAAATTTATCCAAAACGCCTCAAGAGTTTTGCGCGTTGATGTTTTTGATTCCTGCGCTAGGATCCGCACATTCACTTCAAAATCATCGCCGTTGTGCTTTTGTGCCCTATGCGTACCTAGAGGGGTGTTTAAACGGATTTTAGAAACGTCAGCCATCGATCAATAACATCAAAAACAACGAAGATCTGCACGAACCTCGCGTCAGCTTAAGAAGATCAGTTTATAAGATCACATAAATAAATATATCAACTATCTATGCTGAGGTTTATAGAAAGTCGGTCTTTCGAGTTATTAAAACAACAAATCGTTTGCAGTGGAATGATTGTGTCATTGTTTAGCTATTATTTATTGCCTATTTCTTTTTTCACAACACCGTATTATGGGAAATAATTTTAACCTGCCGCGAAATTATAGTAGGCAGAAAATAAAAAGGTATAACATTGAGATTTCAACTACCGCCGCAGCTTAACTGGGTTCTATGCCGATTTGGGCTTCCCAGATCAATCCCGCTGACGGGTGTTTGCTGTGGCGAAGGTCGATAGAAATAACTGAGAGACAGGCGAAACAAAGGACCCGCATGGTGTGATGGTGAACGCGTTACTCCCCGGAAAGGACAATAGCGCGTTCGTTCCCCACCATAGACACCTGCGGTCCAGAGTTTTGCAAATATCTCAGCAACGTAGTGCCGATTATATTTCAGAAGACATCGCTCAAGCGCTCTGTGAGTAGTTCGAAGCATTCTTGACGTAGTAGAAGTATCAACCCACGTCTCTGCAGCATAACAGAGCGCTGGGAGGACAGTAGAATCAAAGAGATGAGTGCGGATTTTCGAGTCCTTCAGTTGGTCGGTGGCTTCTTTGAGAGGCCCGAATGTGGCCCAAGCTGCTCTCTTTCTTCTATCTAGCTTTTCCTTCACATTGTTTTCCATGCTCTTTGATCGTCCAAGGTATACCTAGGAGGCGGTCTCTGAAATCAGAGAGCCATCTAATTCAATTTATCGCCTTCGCACCATGGGTTTCTTATGAACTGAGTTTTCTTCCGATTTATGCTCAGCCCGATCTTTTTTACCGCTTCGGTGGGCCTGTTGATCATCATCGTGGCTTTACTAGTACTTTTTGAGAAGATAACAATGTCGTCGACAAAACGAACGTTTGATAGGAATTTTCCGTCAATACGTATGCCTTTCTCATCCTGATCGAGTGACTTCATTATCCATTGCAGTGGGAACTGAACTGCTTTGGCGATACTGTGTCACCCTGTCGAACCTCTTTCCGATGAGTATTGTAAGAGGTCGGTGGAAAAGCTGATCTTTTCGTAGTGCAGTTCCGATAACAGTCGGACAGAGTTATTATGTAGTACGGGTCCACTCCTTGGTCGACGAGCGCTGATAGGATTGCATTCGTTTCGACACTGTCAAACGTTTTCTCATAGTCGACAAAGGTTAGGACTAGAAGCAAGTGGTATTCCCGACACACTTCGATTACCCTGGACAAGGTTTGAATGTGATTCATGCAGCAAAATCCTTTTCGAAATCCTGCTTGCTCGGCTGCTTGCGCCTCCTGTAATGTCCTTGTTATGCGCGAGAGGATAGTCTTCGTGAAGAGTTTGCAGAGTACACTTAACGAGCATATGGGACGATAGTTACAATGATTTCTTCGATTTCCTTTCTTGGGCAGGTTGACTGTGCGCGACGTCTTCCCCTAGTCTGGGTTTTTCTTTTGAAGGTACGCGATAATATGGTTTGCCGGAGGCACATGCAAATTGTAGCCTCCAGCTCTACGGAAGTCATGGGTAATATTACTGGGTTCTGGAGCTGTGCCTCTTTTCATGCTTTCTATAACAACTCAAACCTCCGATGGAAGAGCTCCAGTTGCTTTTCACCAGTTAGGATCTGGGAAGAGGATTGTAGAACGGGAAAGGTTGCTGGAGAACGTCTTCGTTATTATTTCCATATCATGGCGGAAAGTTTTGACGATCCAACCTTTGTTCATCAGGTTTACAGCGAAACATAATCATACAGGTTCCGACGACATTTTTTCAGACTGCTTCTTTTCTCTGCTGTTTCCAGGAGTTTTTTCTGCTTGCACCAATGTAGATCTTTCTGCAAAGCTCTTCTGCAGCTGGCTTTTATTACTAGCCGTGTTAAAGTTGTTGCCGTAGGATCAAGCTTCAGTTTCCTTCTATTTTCGAGCAACTCTTTAGTACTATTGGAAACGCTATCCGACCTTGCATATTCGGCACAGCTTTTCAATACTTCGACAAGCTGCTTTGGTCAGGTCTCTTTTAATCCGGTAGTCACGCTTAGATAGGGCCTCATTCAGAATGTTCTCGTCGTACACAGCTAGACTTTTTCCTCGTGGTCATGAATTATGACATGAATGACATTCTTTTTCAGCTCATAACTAAATTCAATCTTAGCACGAAGAAGGCAATGATTGAAACTAATACAGAATGACCAGAGTACCGATCTGGCATGTAGACACCATGTTCTGCTTGTCAGAATGCGGTCGGTCACCGAATGAGTCATGTCGTTGGGAACTCCCATGTTCAGAGGCGGCTCTCTTCTTTCTCTGGAAAAAGGAATTTCCATGAAAGAGACGTGCCGCAGACTGGAGTGCGAGGCGGTTTCCATTCTCATTTCTTTTTTCTAATCCAAAATTTCAGATCCTACATCGCTTTCGCTGGCCTTTCTATTCTGGCGTTGAAGTCTCCGACAACAATTTCATGATATGCTTTATCATTGCGGATTACTTACTCCAACTGATAGTAGAACACATTTAATTCATATTCATCAGCTGCATTGCTCGGTGAGTAGCAGTTGATGATAGTGATCTTCTTATAACGCGTCAGCTGAAGACGTAGGATGGCTATGCGGGGGCAGAGGATTTCGTATGAGTCGACGAGATGAACAATGAGCGGGTGGACGACAAAGCCTACGCCGCCGACATTACGTCACGGGATCTTTTCTCCACGGATCACAACGGTCGCGTGGTCTTCTTGATTTTTGTTTCTTGTAGTATGATCACATGAAATTAAATTCGATCTGCGGCAACAAGAACGGCGTGAAGATCAGAGTCTGTGGAGAGCGTTTTGGCATTATACGTGCGTAGTAAGAAACAATCTCCACGGAGCGTTGTGCGTGTGTTTGCCAGATCCAGTTCCAATGACGTCATCCGTAGCCCGAGATTTCGTGGCCTCTCACTGGTCGTCTCACCGCCTGACGTCAAAGGCGAAAGCAATCAGTCTGCGTAGGCTCACCTATTGATGGTTGTGCAACTTGTTCTTCCTGGAGTCCTGACTTAACTTTCCAAGAGCGTATCCGGGTCATCACGGCGATGTAGATCCGAAGGAGGTATGTATCCGGTGACGAATCCTTTGCTCGGTTTTGCCACTAGTTGATTCGAAGACAATGTTAAAACTCTAGATGAAAGGACGAAGGATAAAGCTCTCTGCGTTGGTTAATCGTTGAGGGATGCTCCATGCACTCGACTTCACTAAGCATTGTTGGAAGTGATTGAGTGCATATCTGCCCTTTACAATGAATTGCGATAGCGTACGATGTATCGAGCCAGTGCTGCTATCCTACCAGACAACTGTGGTACCAATTTGCCGACCGCGGAGGTATGGAAGGCTTGGTGAGCCAACGGAGAAGCGATCGATCCCATGTGCGTGACGCAGGGCGTCTCCGAAACTTCAGATACTGGGATTAAACCAGTCGTTGTATAAAACCACCATGAAACAAACCCAACGTCACCAATTTAGTATTCGAAAAGGCAGAAACAGTGCCAACTTTTCCAAGAACAGAACCCGTGTTATAGTTACATGCTTACAGTCTTCTTCGAGACTGTTTACAATTGAAAGTTCCATTTACAAAAAATTTCTTTTCACTGGCCTTTCTAAGGCTGCGTGTGATGTAGCGCAGTGGTTAGAGGTGTCATGCAGCACACATGGGTTCGATTTTGCGTCCCAGGCTCATCAAGCCTTCTATCAGTTCGGATTCGTCAAATTGGTACCAGGCTTGTCTGGGAGGTAAATGGCATTCATTCGATACATCAGCATGCCACCGCGAACCAGATATCTATTCAATCATTAATAACGATGTTTAATGAAGGGGAATGTATGGCGCATCCCCTCAGGGAACGACTAACGCCAAGAGCTTCATCTTTTATCTTTTTATCAGCCTTGCTTACAAATTGATGCTCATTCGGAAGTATTTCACGTGAAGATGTGTTCGCCTTCACACATAAAACTCTGTTTTTAAATGAGGATTTTGCACTTAATGGTTGAAAAGTTAGCGAGATTTTAGAATTTTTTCCAGAATATATGCGGAGCCAATATAAACGGGCAGGCTACTAAAAAAATATTTCAAGAAGACTTACCTGCTTATAATATCCGATATAACAGCAAGCACAAAATGATTAATGAACATAACAGTGAAAAAACAAAGGACCGTTAACAACGTTTTCAACCGCTCGGGCCGATACTCCCAGTTCTCGTGAGCCCGGAGAGGAATACAAACAGTTGACGTTTCTTCTGTAATTGTTCATCGCCTACACCACGTAACAACATCGACCCCAAAGAAAATATCTGAATAAGTTGGTCACAGCAAGAACAGATGAGTACCTTTGCAAGTGCAATACCGTTCGATGACTACTTTCGATGGACAGTCACATGAAACTGGCGTTGCTATGAAAGATTTCATGTGGAATGGTTCGGCCTTAATCATTAGAAAGTAAGACATTAAAACGAAACAACACCTTTTTAATGAACTAGTAGCACTATTGTGGAGGGACCACTCGTGCTAGGTGTCTATTTGATTCTAATCGTTCAAGAGGAGAGAATTCATGAATAGTGCCTGTGTCCAAGATTTCAAATTTATCAGAGGTTGGATTTGGAAATCCGGATAATAAACATTGTCTAGAGGTCAGAATATGTCGATATATTTTTCAGGATGGAATAAAAAGTCGACAAACTTCCTGAATAGAAATTTGCAAGCAATCCCTTATAGATTTATGACAGTTAGAAAGTCTGAGAGTGCTATGCCGGATTTTTGTGAATCATAACAACATTTGGTTATCAGTCACGGTTACGAGTTACGTGTTTACGAGCTGCAATCACAGTAATGGAAAACACCACTGTCATGGATTTATTTCTCTGTAAACAAGAGAGCAATCAACCTAACTAAATCATATGGTTAAAGATCAAACCGGATTTGATCGCAGCAGAGAGTGAAACTTTTTCAAAGACCACTTCAACACTGAAAAC
The DNA here is from genome assembly GCA_900624975.1 of Angiostrongylus costaricensis. Classification (NCBI taxonomy): domain Eukaryota; kingdom Metazoa; phylum Nematoda; class Chromadorea; order Rhabditida; family Metastrongylidae; genus Angiostrongylus; species Angiostrongylus costaricensis. The sequence continues at coordinate 33,473 of UYYA01000245.1, forward strand.
ATGCGTTTCTATGGGCTGACCTGAGAAGCCATCGAAGATTCCTGAATATGTGTGCGTTGGTGTTTTCATTGACTAACTGATTAATCCTTATAGGCGTGCATAAGAAACAATAACAACAGTTAACCTTTAGGAATGCTACAGTATCAGATTCAGTATATCTAAATATCTTTTAACAGTTCCTAAGGTCGACTTTTTCTTAACCTCGGTCTTAAAGCCGTGGAAGTGCCAGTGGGACCTCGTATCTGCTCAACAGTCTCAGTTCGTAAGAATATATATATATATGCATGTATATGTGTATATATATATGAACATATTGATTATTTATATCGAGGTTAATAGGAAGTAGGCCTTTTAAATTATCAAGAGATGTATCACCAAGATATTTCCGATTTCTAAGGGCCCCATTCGCAACAGCACGGCTCTTAGAAAAGCGAAATCACCGAAACGTCAGCCATCAAACAACAGCAATAGCAACAACGACAACAACAGCAAGTACGAGAACTTATGGCATCGTCGCATCAACTCAAGAAAAGCAGTTCGTAAAAACAGATATAGACATACGGATTATTTATGCCTAGGTTTAGAGATAACCGGCATTTGGAGTGCCAGACTCCTCTAAAAGTTCAGTATTCGAGCATGCATACTGAACAGAAACTTAAGACGTTTTATACTAGCTTAGCTATTTTTGTAACTATTTATGCTCAACAATCATGAAGGACTAAGTTAACTCCTATTTATAAAGAAAGGACTGTTAATGATCGTACCGGTAGAGTTCCATCCGGATATATCTTGTCGAAAATCACCTAAAAGAAATGAGAGCTGATCGTGGAGTGCAATGAAATAGAACACATTATTAAAAGAAGATGGTGAGATATAAGTAAACTCGAAGCTTCAGCTGTGTTTCGAACGCGCGATTATCCTTTCTGTGGAGTGATGTGTTATCCACCGTGCCAACCGAGGCCTATTATCTCTAATTGTTAGCTAACGTTGTATTCTATGACGCATCCGATATAGATAAAAAAGACGGTCACTCGGCTTTAACCGATTTCTGAGGGATCTGCTATACACTGGACTTCATCAAACAACGATAGATGATTGAATGCCCTTTTGGAGTATTCGACGACTTGCGACCCGGGAGGTGTGCTATGCTTGGAAACCTCTGGTCACGTGGTTAAACTAAGGAGTACATCTGTATTGCAAAGCACCTCTAACCATTGGTCTACGCTCGCACCAAATCCACATGAATACTGTTCAACTAGTGATAGCATATAAGTTATTTTCAAAGAGATTGAGAAATCTTAAGAACTGCAGCAAAAACGAGATTTCATGCAAAATTTGGCATTAGTGAAATTGCTCCTAAACGTCTTGAAGCACTTATTTTCATAAACTGAGAAAAGCGACCTTTTCATCCTTGAGTTGGTCATATTTTTATTTTATTACATGACTCGACATCACGTGCATCAAGCTGTGTGCTTCCCAGCATTTTTTTGCATTTGATTCGTTTCTTCGCATTCACCAATAACTAAAATTATCGAACTTTTTTTTTAACGTGTGTCCTCGTTGGCTACATGAGGATTTTTTTCATCATGGAGACTATCCTTGAATGCTTGTCGTGTCAACTCTCCATGGTGTGGTGAGACGTGTGCTAGGGAATTCCACTGTGGATTACAGCCAGTGATCATATCCCTGACAAGTGCGGAGCGCAACCCCGGTGACCGTAGAAATGGGAAACTTGGTGGGCCCAGCTAGAGTTCACTACCACGGCGCTGTTCCACTCCTTTATTTGCTCTGTTAAGGCTCAAAATATTTCAAAGTCATGAAGGGAAAAATTTCCAGGGCGAGTTGATTGTGTGATCTTTATACTACCAAATGCCGTTTAAGGTCACAATGTTTCGATCCCTGTTGGTACAGGTGATTGTGAAAGGAGCAAGGATACGGCATATAGTTACTTTGTAGCAAAAAGAACACTTAAAGATTTAACAAAAATCCAGATGCATCATGAGTTCTTAGTTCATAACAAAACCATAGTAAAGGGCGAGTCATATACATCATCTGATTATGCTCGGTGAAAAGGAAGTCAAAAATCATCTTCAATTATTTTCTAATGAAAGTACTGTGTAAGAAAGCGGTTGATTTCGGCTTTCGTCTAATCTTGTAGTTTGTTGAAGAAAGCGCTTTAAAAATTTATTGAGCAAATTGAATTTATTGAACAGCATTAGAACCTCCATATGAGCTGTGAAGGAAATGACAGCCAACTACGATGATTCCAGTATGCCTTGGTTCAACCTTCTCGATATCCCAGAAAACCAAGCCACTCAACGAGTAGCGATGTGTTAAGACTAGGAAGCACTTGTACACGGACACCGTGAGGTCTAATTAAAATACGCTCATCTAAAACTACATCATCCATGCGTGCCAACCTCAGAAGTAACCTACGACAAATGAATTTGCGGTGTATGTGAACCGAAGTAGATCAATGCATTTGTTCGAACAATTGAGACTCACCGCTATATGATCCTTATTCTTGTATGCAAATCCTCCGCTGATCATCTTCGCCAAACACACGCCGTGATTGATCAAATAATGGGATCCTCATAGCTCAACTCGTATCATTCAGTCTTATCACTAACTTGTTTATTCAGGTTTGTCATCATTTCATGTGTTGGAGGTATCAGTGATAAATAAATTGATATTTAGCATGCTAGATTTTGTTGCAAGTCCGATTGCGTGTCGTTTCACCTGTTGAGCTCCTATCCAACAGCATTGTTTAACTGATTGGTTTCAGTTGTATTGAAATCCACAGCGGTTTTGGCGAGTTTCTTCCAATGAATAGGGCATTCGGTTAGAAATGCCGTTCTCGAATGACGTTTAGTGAAGGAGTCGTAGCGATTCGGGAAAAATATGAGTCGCAAGACATTAAACTTCGTTACGATGTACGACGGCTAATAAATACCCACGCTCATTACTTTAGAACGCCTTAGCATAACTACCTTGGCACCAAAGAGAAATTCACTTTCATTAAGCATTAAATATGTCAGTGGAGAGTGATGATATCATGTGCACAAGTCACAATCACAGGTAGATCATACACACTCTGTGGGTGACCACTGCAATGAAACGAAAGCAAATGCTTTGTAGGACCCGTACGATACGTGAAGACGGATCATCCAAGTATACAAGGAAATGGGAATATTCACAGACCGTGCATGAATGTACTCCGAAACGGATAAAAGCTCAAAATGGATAATATCCAATAATCTTATGTTGGACCGCCCAGAAAGGTGGTGATCATACGACATTCCTGCTTTACTAGCAGTTCACACAGCAGAGCGCTGATTTTGATGCTCAAACCCTCTTTCCTTAGTCGGACATGGACATTCTCTTAATAAGCAGAAAGTATAAGTGCAAAAACCAAAGCGTGAAAGAGAGTAAAAGTGAGAGCAAAGATCAAAAGAATGTTTAAATACTAACCTATTGAATAACTAGCATTTGGTAGCTCATAGCGTGATTTTCCACCCAACGGTTTACCGCCTCATAGGTTTTGTGTTGTGTTGTGTAGTGTTGTGTGTGTTTGTGTGTGTGCGTGTGTGTGTGTGTGTGTGTGTGTGTGGTCTGCGTGTGTGTCGGTGTGTGTGTCAGTGTGTGTGTGTGTGTGTTTTTGTATGTGTGTATGTCGGCGTGTGTGCGTGTCAGTGTGTGTTTGGGAAATAGTGCACGGTGCACTAATTTAACAGCTAGAGTCCGACGTAAATTCAGTTCCATTCAGACGATGCAGAAACAGCGGTCGTGCTCAGCTTAGAACCACACATCTATGCCTAAAGTGAATTTTAATGATTAAAATAGAAAATTCCAGAACTTTCAGCCTTTCGCCAATTACGTGCATGTTTTTCTACTTTGCCAACACGAAATCCTGATTTTATGAGCCCCAATCCTCACTTTTGGCGATTTATTTTTTGTCAACATTTGAATTTCGAAAATGATGGCAATTGAACAAGGGATATTTCACCCACTAGAATACGATGATGTCCTCAAATAATTATGGCCACCGGGGTATTTTTCTAGAATTCCAAGTGTTAAAATGTCGTTTTCATTTGTTTTCGAAGTTGTAATCCTAGGCAGCTTTAACGAGCAAACAACGGAATTAAAGACTCATTCCTACTCTTAAACAGATAGAACAAAGTCTCTTCTTGAAGCCATTCATCATTTCCAACGCCTCAAGTGCTTTAGCTATTGAAGAACTATCCACGTCTTGCAGAAAAAGGCTCTGCACCCCCAACGAGGAAGTCATTGTACTCATACGTCATTATCGTCACCACTTTTATGGAGAACAGATCGATATTGGGCATGGGAACTTTCTCACGCCACCATTTCCACTTAGAATTGTAAGCACTGTTGTGAACAAAAAGTCCGGCCAATATAATGTTCTTTATTACACTACATATGTTAGGAAGAATAATAACTGCAATGCATCGTCTTCTTCCACTTACACAGAAAAAAAGTCTTTTTTGTGTCTAAATAGAAGAGATCATGGAAGATCTGAGCTGCCAAGTCGGGTAGAGATGAGTTTATAAGAGGGTGTAATAAAGAGGTCATAAAGCGAACAGAGTCGTGCCGTGTCGTTGTTTTAGCACGAGAAAAGAAGATTTCTAGAATCCTTTTTATTGAACTACGAACGATAGTCATTCGGGTCCGAAATAACACGATGCTTGATTATCGCTTCCTGACACGTTCGAAGCGTAGTTGCTTTGCGGTTTTGGTGTGCTGAAAGTACTTAAAGTAGTGTAATGTAAAGATTGAACATTACACTAGAAATTTTTCGTAATGCAGTCTTCGAATAATTAAGTGTGGCAAAAGGTAGCGAAAGCATCGGCAATGATCGTGCTTGCATGCCTTATCATTTCTTATCAAAGAATTGATAAGCATCATTGACTCTATCACCAGCTAACATACTCGAACACACAAGTCTTCATAAATCTAACAAACAGCTATGGAGATGTTATTTAACTTTTCCTTAAGCGCCCCTTAATAGTTTTTCGTCTTATCGTAGCGATAGGAGACTTTGGGTGGTGCGTAGCAGCGATTCATCTCGTATGGGTCATTCGAACTGAGAATAGACTAGAACGTTTCATTCAGAATCACCGTTATGAGTGAACCGATTCCAAAAAGCAGCACTGCCGTCGAAAGCTTAACTGCAAACACTAAAACTTCAGCCACCTCTTAGAAGTAAAAATTATGTCGAGTAATATGGTTTGCACAGTAAGCCGTTGTTTGGGTGCACGGATCAGACAAGCTCTCAAAAAACAGTATGAAGCGGCACTTCAGCAAGATTATTTAAAAACTCACGTGAAGATCCTCCGCGTAATCCAGTACTTTCTGCGTACTCTTCTTTTGCATAAAATCCTCCACCTGTTCCAGATCCCACATATCCGGAGTAGCCTGCTGCTCCCATGTAGCCAGACTTATCAGCCATTTCCTCTTCTTCCTTCTTCTGGTTGTGTGAAGTGAAATCGAATTAATGAAAATAAGAAACACTCTAAAGCTCCTTTATATACCCAGCATTTATCAGCTCTTTGTAATTACAGTGATAAGGCCAAGGTGATATCGTCTAGTTGAGGATAGCCTATTTAAAGAGTAAAGCGAACAACTTTCGCTGGTGATCATCCCATGTCGGATGTGCCATGCATTCAACTCCTTTCAAAGAATCCGAAAAGTGAATTCTATTAACATCCACACCACGACTACGAACGACCATGTCGTCACAATGACCGGCTGTTAACAACCGACTCGGAGTAAGCACTGCTCCAAAAAGGGCGAAAGCGCCGAAAAGTTAGCCGAGAAAAAAGCTTGCAATAACCGAGAGCGTGCGGCGCAGTGGTTGAAGGCCTCACTTCGACACGCACGTGGAATTGATCACCGCGCTCACGGCCTAACAAGCCTTCTATCGCTCCGGGGTCATCAAATTTGTACCAGAATTGTCTGGGAGGAAATCAGCACTGGCTCGATACATCAGTGGGCCACCGCGAGTCATTACAAAGGCTAAATATTGCATTCAATCACCTCCAAACGGTGCTTAATGAAGTCGAATGCATGGCGCATCCTTCAAGGATTGATCAACACCGAGAGCTGTTTTTGTCCTCTATATTCTGATTGTTCCACTGATAGGAATATTTTTACTGATATAATGAGGTTTCGTTGCTGTAATGTGTTTGATTTAACGTTATGGTCATGTGACACGACAGCTCGGTGAAGAGAGAATAAAAAGGGATAAAACATTCAGCGTTGATCAGTCCCTAAGAGATCCGCGATGCATTCTGTTTCACTAAGCATTGTTACAGGCAATTGAATGTATGTCTAGCCTATATAATAGCTTGCAGGGACCTCTGTATCAAGGTAGTGGAGGTGAAGACACATATTCTTTAATTGGTATACGAAGCAGCATAACTGCTTTCGCTGTTCGTAACAAAAGGGGACGTGAAATTTATAGAAGGAAAATACGAGTGTTGTTGTTTACTCGTAGCTTACTTGTTAGTTAAAGGACTACTTGTTGCTACTATCCTCACCGCAGATATCCTGCGGTTCGGAGTTTTGCAAATATCTCGGCATCATTGTAACTATGGTTCGTTTCACGAATTCACAGTTTATTTCAAATTTTTTGCATTCAAATCACTGGACTTGATGATTGGGATATTTTGGATTCACTAATCGATAAAATTATTATTTTTATTACACATACCAATCCATATTCATAACTTTGAACTATGCTATTGAACGTGATCATACCAATATTTTAAACTGACTGTCAATTAACTTCGGCTGATCAGTCAGCGTTATCGAACGCGCGGTCGAAAGGACGATGCTAGGAGTATCCCGTTTTACGCAATTTACGCAAGTAAGGGATGGGATCCGAAGCTCCAACCTGCGTCAACCATCAAAAATTAAAGATGCCGTTCTGTACGCCAAACAGTAGAAGATAAGGTGGGCCGAACATGTAATGCATATGAATAACAACCGGTGGACAAGAGCCGTTAGTGACTGGATTCCTCTTGATGTTAAACGTACGGCAGGAAGACCACCGACCCGATGGTCAGAATTTTTCACGAAGAGCCCAGAAGAAAGATATAATGCATGCTCAACAAGTTGCAAGAGCGAGCTGAGCCCACTGTGCTACTCTTGCACGCAACAGCGAAAAGTGGAAGGTTTACTGGCGCTCAATCGAGTCATTCAACAATCAACGGGACTACGGGTGATACAGATGATGCAGATGATCGTGATTACATAGATAACTTTTTAGTTATTACAAATACGTAGTCAATTACCATTTTTTTTGTTGAGGCAAAATCTTAACTGGCACTGAACATTTTTTTTCCTAATTTTATGGTCCTTTCCGGTTTCCCCGAAACGGTTATTCCTCCGTGAAGAAGTGTTGACCCGATGCGATGCCGCAAATACACTGGGAAAATGTCGGCATCGCTATAAAGTATTGATTTACTGTGACTTGATATATCTTTTATGAGAACATTAGCTGCCGACTGTTTTGTCCAACAATCTTCTTCTGAACTTGACTGACTGCTTCTGAAATTCCTAGTGTTGTTCGTCCTGATAAATTCAGATAGCCCCTATTCTTTGAACCAACGTTTCAAATGGATGACCTTGTGCAAGCAATAATTTCGAAAGCATCGTGTTTCAAAGTTTATATAGCACACCTCTAGTTCGTCTTCTTCCTAAGGAGGCGATGCTAAGGTGTAAGCAATGTGGGAAAACTTACATCTTTAAACGTAAATGTCCTATTTGAATGCTTAGTTTTTCGAAGGAACCAGTATTTATGACCAATTTCGTGCCGATTGTTGACGAAACCCCATAGACTCCACTCTCATCGCACATTCCAGAAACAGTTATACCTCAGGATCACAAATGACTCCTAATGGGAAGCGTCTTTCTGTCTCACACGAAAGTGTGACGCTGCACATAGTTTTTTACAGTCTGCAAAATCACCTCTTCAGAAGAGTATTCAGATGTGAGTGTGGGTATTTTACAAGGGGTTCATCCAGATTTAGGCACTCTAGAATGGGCGGGCGGCTGTGGAGGTGGACCAGTGACTCTTTGTACTCGTCCTACCCAATGACACTTTGACTCCTTGGCGACAGGATAATGAGAGCTGTTGTCTTATGTGTTTTTTGACAAGAAACACTCACAGTTATACAACCACAACGATGCTGATATAATTCAAAACTTGGACCCCGGGCCAGTTCGCACCACGATTACACTTTCCGAGAGCCCGCGTATTACACACTGCACCACTGAGGCCCTTTCTTTTCGCTCCTCTCAGCTAATTTTCTACCTAGCGATACCATCCGCAATCAACCGTGATCGTGATTCATCCGGGACATCCGGGATTTATTTCGCTGACGGGTGAGTGCTGATAGCAGCGCCTTGAAAAAATACAGCAAGCAGTAAACAAGCGATTGCTTACTTACTTGATACTTGAATAACCCGCCCTCACTAGTGGTGCGGACCCCAGCATAATCATCATTTTTAGGAGATTTGCTGGTTAAGCCATTGTGGTTCCCTGGAATCCCGAACTCAACCTGGCCAAAGTCTGCCCCAAGTCACCACGACAGGCTGTCGCAGCCCTTGCGGATCAGAGGGAGATTTGCCATCATGCGACTTTTATACCAGGACGGTGGTGGATCGGGATGTTGGTTTATTTTTAGGTTGGCTTCCTAATGGAAACGTGGGCCTCCTTCTCAACTTGGGAGACTCTGCCACTGAGACGAATCCACCCGCTGTACATCGCAGTCCAACACCCAGGAACACCTCCCAGCTACGATGGGTGGTAAATCTTTAAAAGGAATAAACGATAAACTCACAGTTATCTTGGTATATCTCGCCATTGAAGCTGAACATGCCCACAAAGTAGTATGATGACTTCTACTTTTACGACTGGAAAACCATAGCATAGTCGATCTGCAGCACAGGATTTTTACATACAAACTCAAGTATGCATACACGAATGTCTCGTAGGCACTGAGGGTAAGGAATGTCAACTGTGAAAGTTCTCACCTCTATCCTTCATATGTGAAAGGCTTACATGAAATTGATCATGCAGATACAGATAGCCCATCACAAGAATTTTTACGCGCTTTAAAACAAATAGGATGTCAATTTTAGTCATCATTTAGTCTCTATTAACCATTTAAGCACAACTGACGTTTTCTTCGTGAATAAGAGGCAGGAGAATTCAGGTATACGAGAGTGAACCATTAATACCATCATTTAGAAAGAAGGCTATAAAATCGCAAATTACTACGATAAATATATCTTTGAAAAAATTACTCGAAACTCTTCAAAAAATATCGATCATCCTTCTTACTAATTTTTAGAGAGGGCCCCGCAATAATTATAAATATAAATGTAAGTGTGGGCGTTGAAAAGAGGACTATCAGTGCAAGAAGAAGAAAAGAATAAATAAAGATGAGAAGATAAACAGAGGAGAGGAAAAGGAGAAAAGGGGAAAGAATGAATGAAAGAAGGAAAGAATGGATGGCTAGGAAGAGAGAGAAAATAAGAAGAAGAAAAGAAAAAGAAAAAGGTTGTATCAAAAACAGGACTGTTGACTTTTTAATGAAAATATCATCTGCCTTAGTAAATCATCAAAAGTGTCTTTCAGACCGTTGTGATAATAACAGGGAGAAGTTAGTAGCTTCAACACTAGCACGCCGTTATAAACTGTTAAAATGTGACCATTTTGATAGAAAAAAACTGTTCCGTCGGTTGAACATTGGTTAAATCTCCTAGTGCCTAGAATAACCATTTTTCGTAGAAAATTGTTTTTTAACCATTCCTATGGGGAAAATGGCCAGTAAGTTTTCTAACGGTTTTTTTGCTTCTCATTGTGTCTAAGCGTTTTTAGACTTGTAAAGTGGAAATTACTAGAAAAAATGGATGCTGTCTGCAAAATTGTTATTATTATTATTATTATTACTGGTTTTGACAAGTGATTTCTGATAGCGCCTACAGGTCAATAATACGGCTTATAGACAGGTGAAACGAAGGACTTGCATGGTGTGGTAGCGAACGTGTTAACCTCCGGAAGGAGTAATGGCGCGTTCGGTCTTCACCGCAGACAACAGTGTACCGGAGTTTTGCCAATATCTTAGCAACATTTTGATTATTATTGTTCCTGCTATTATTATTATTACAGTTTCCGTTATTAATTTAATGAACCATACTGAATACCCCGAAGTCCGAAATCCTATGAAGGATAATTTCACCTTCGGTTTGTTCGACAACGCTTGTAGGCGGTGTAGAAATAGTTAAAATGAATACACCAATAATTTTTTTCTTCATAACAATAACCCGTACGGCGTGAAAAAGTAGCCCGCCACGACATATGATATGTCTTACGTTCTCATGTTTTCAACTCAAAAATCACTTTTCGTTGCGATAACAATCGTTGTTTAAAAAGTAAACATTGCTACTTTTTACTTCGAGTGCGCAAAAATCTTCCGTAACTAGTAATTTCATTTTGACAAAAGAACTAAGAGTAAAGCGTTGGGCGTTCAGCAATCCAAGTGGTTGCATCATTCCTTCGATTTCCTTCGTAGCATTGTCGAATTTACCATTGAATGCATATTTGATCCATGTCATATCTAGATATATAACGAAAGGCTGTTTTTTGTCTCCCGGACAAATCTAGTGCCATTTCATCGACACCAGGGAGATTGAGAAAATGCTTTAGTGAGGGTGTCGTTTGAAACCAACGGCAACTTCTGTATTTCGAGACACCTCAACTAACCGTGCTGCACGTACCAGTATTTGCTTAAACTAATATCGTAGCAGCACGCCCTTCTTCTCTCTAGGCAATCGTTTTCTGCCCGTTTACAGTTAGAAAAAGCCAGAAGCTTTTTATTCTATTCTCTATGCAATTTTCTGTCTAAAATAAAGGCCTATAAGAAATTCTATTCAATCTATAGCGCAGGTGTTCCATTTCCCTCGCGCTACCACATGAAAACCAACAAATGTGGCGCAAAGAAACCTCAGCTGTAAGATTAACACGCGATTTTCAAAGTGCGGCTCCAGTTTTTGGCAACTATTAAAAGAAAGTAAAATGATTATCTATTCTGTTAGTGTGCTTTCTTCGAAATTAATGGTCTCCAAAAATAATGTGTTTGAATTTGTTTTCTCAAACTGTGTGTTGAATTTTAACATGCAGCGCGGAATGGGCTAAATCTTCCAGCCTTGTGCAAGTTGAGAGGTGGCCTGAATTTCCACATTGAAGATGAGGGAAGGGAAAACACTTATATTTTTCAAACCGGGTTTTATCTAACCTTGGCAGAAATAATTAGAACCTTCTTCGACTATTAGCAAACAAGTGGAGATTTATTCGGTTGGCGTTTCCACGTCTTTGTCTTCTTCAGAGCCGGTTTAAATCGAGTCGATGATCCACAGATTCCGCGATTTCGTTGTTCGTTTTCACATCGGGTAGAACCTAGTAGAGGAAGAACTGCTCAAACAAAAAACTTCGCTCGGGGTGCCCTTTTATGGAGGACAGGTATTGGTACCAATCCCCGCCTCCAATATGATCTACTTTAGTGGGCAACTTATGCTTCAACAGTCGGTATCTCATAGGCTAGCAGATAGCGAAGAAGAATTGTTAAAGAACTGTAAGCGGAAAAACCGTTTTATCAATTTCGTGTTTGCTTAATAGTCGAGGAAGCTTTTAGGAAAACTGATATTTCACTAGAGACAGAAGGGACCTGTGGCTTATTCTATAATATGTGAAGTGGTGATAAAATACCTCATAGGAAAAGCACGATACCAGTTTCGCCTAGTTCGCTGAGCGTAGCCTTTTTTGAAACTTGTGCGATGTTGCCGACTGGTGATTCTGCTGATAAGGGGCCTATATATATACATATATATATATATATATATATATACTTATACATGTATATATATAAGGAAGCGTGTAGCGCAGCGTTCGAAGGCGCTGTACAATACACATGGAATCGATCCTCATGTATTAGGCTCAGCAAGCCCTCCATACCTCCAGGGTCGGCAAATTGGTACCAAACTTTTCTCGATAGATAGCAGCACTGGCGCGATACATTAACAGGCCACCGTGAATCATTGTAAAGGCTAGAAATGCATTCAGTCGCCTCCAATGAAGCTTATTGAAGCCATCTCTCAGAGATTGATCAACGCCGAGAGCTTAATCCTTTTATCCTTTATATATATAAATATATATACATATATATATATATACATATATATACTTATGTCACCAAAGTATTTTATTTGGAACAGCATTTCGTTTCATATATTCACTAAGAATTCGTCATATATTTATTGCTGGGCCAGCGAGCATACCAGCTACTCGTCAGTTTATAAACCACTCCCGAGGGATGCATAGTTTTTCTGCGAGTGGTTCTTCGCGAGTATCACTTCAGGGCTTCAAATTGTTATTCGGAAAACTTCTACTGCTTTGTGTAGTCTGACGTATTTCCTTATTTGTTCCTAAAAAACCATTCCTTATAGGACGTTAATGATGGTTCTTCAATTTTGCAAGCCATTACGAATTCATTATGTAGAAGTATTTTTGAAAGTCCAGCTTTGTTTTGCTATTTTTCACCTATTAAATGTTCTTACCTGTAAAAAAAACTTAATACCGGTTTTCTTCCGAACGGGTTAATACCCTGAGCACTTCAAAGTTCTGTTTGAGGCGCCGTACCCCTTTTTTCGATCCTCGACTTTTATCGAAACCACTAATTGAAGTGCCGTTACCTTCATGGTTAAAAAATTTTGTTTAACTTCGAAAATTTAATCGACGTAATGATGTGATTCGTCTGCTTCGAAAGCAACACTACTAAGGCCTCCATTTGCTTCTGCACGAAGGTTTAGATGATTTTCATGACTCGTTGAAAGTTTTACGAGAGAGCAAACGCTCTCGCGTGATTCTCAATATGTTTTCATTGTTATTTAAGTAAATTGATATCTGGTACTTAGCTTTCATGACATATTGGACGATCTCTGATAGATCGATATGTTAAGAAATTCGTAACCTCTTCAATGCCATGTAGATATTCAGCCAGTTTTTGAGAAATGAAGTCCATTTAAAGATCTCCATTACTAGAGTGATTATAAAACGTGTTTAAAAAAGATGCCTAGCTTATTTTCGTTTTTTTCTAATTTTTATATCGTTATGATAGATGGCTAGGATGGTAGCGTGTGCCGATGCTTATTCAGAATCTAATGTTATTTCAATCCTTAAATAAAATTTAACTTAAAAAAACTTAAATAACAATGAAAACGTATTGAGAATCATGCGAGAGCGTTTGCTCTCTTTTAAAACTTAATCAAGAAAGACGCTCTTACTTTTTCCAATGGGGTTGAAGAGCATGAATTTCTTTACCATGGTACTTAAAATATTTCCTTATTCATGAGGGATTTCGCAGCTCATAAATTACGAATTTCCCTCCTAGGTCATTATTACCCCTAGGGTATTTGGCTGATTATCTTTAAGCTCCTATAGGAGGAGACACAGAAAAATTTTTTGTGCCCTTCCATGTTGTGCCAGTTTCAGCATTTCTTTTTGTTCTCCTGCAACTGTCACATGCAACTGTCGCGAGGATGATAGGGCGCGTCTGTGAATTTGCCTGCGCCTTGAGGTTCTATTATCTTATTTTCCTTAATCGTTAACATTTTGCGTGCTTATGAAGGGTGAATTTTATTGCAAGGCAAGAGCGCTCTGAGATTTTCACCACAAGCAGTAGCCTTCTTTTTTGTATCATAGGAAAGCTGGCTATCTTACAACCCTCATTGTCAGTTACTCAAGTAGGAGACTGTAATCCCTTTGTTTATCTATATGGAGTGCAGTAGCTGCATCATGGATTTTGTTTACTCAAGGGATTCGTGACTGTTCTCCATCAGTTATTATATCTATAGAAACTTCTCTTACTAGGTCCACCTTATTTTCGACGCCGTTGTTATTATGACTGTGCTTCTAGTTTTCTGATCATTGCCATAGATCGGAACCTCGGATTCCCTCTCTCAGTTGCCAGACTTGCCACCTCTTTCACTGCCAGCATCGGCCTCTTGACTGCTCATTCAATAGCGCTGAGTGATGCTTCATCTTGCTCATGTAGCGATCAAGTTTCCGACTCGTATGTTAAGAGGGAAGAATCGCCGAGTTGAAAACGTGGGAATCGAGTCAAGTGCATCCTGTTTTGTTGACTACAAACTCGATGCTCTCGATACTTTGGAAGGTTCCTCAACCAACTCTCTTTCTTCCTGTAATAGTTCCCAGGATCGACTTTCTCTTAACCTCGGCATTGGAATATGAATGTGTCGTTTTCTTGTTCAGAAATCGCGAGGTTTTTAAACAGCATACATTTACTTCCATAAAAACACAATACAAATACAACGCTAGCTGACGTTTCGGCAGTATCGCCTTCTTCAGAGCCTGGAAGGGTATGCTGATATACAATCTACTAGGCCAAACGCTTCAATAACACTTACAAAAAGACGAAAGACTCTTTGGTGAACAACACATGATCAACAGCTTCTCGAAAAACCCACCGCTTATTACGTGACTTCCAATGAGGAAGTTTAGAACAGCTGATTATAGTCGCATGTGGTTGACGACTGCACCATCCCACATCAAAAATCGATGCGAAGGTACGGGATCAGGTCGCGTATGACCTCTGGGCATTCGTCCCTGCTATTCATCGTAGGGTTTTTGGCATTGATCCAAAAAGCCTCAAGGAGTTTTCGCGCTGGTGTTTTGAACGTCTACGTCTACGTCCTAGAACGTCTACGTAACGCGTCTCCTACTAACGCGTACGTGATGGAGTCTTTCGACGTTACCGCACTGTACACCGACGTATCGAATGACTCCGAAATGCAAGCCATCTTCGAACTTCTTGTTGAACATGAAGGAAGAATAAATATGCATGGCTTGTCCATCCAGCAGCTAATGGCTCTCTTAAAGGAGTGCCTAAACTGCTCGATTTTCAGATGGTCTAGGAAATATTTCGCGAAAATAAGGGGGTTGGCAATGGGACAGCGATTGGCACCAAGCCTTGCCATTGTGTATATGTCTAAGATAGAAGACCCTGTTCTCGATCTCCGGCCACTACTCTACTGCAGATATGTAGATGACTGTTTTGTCTTCTTCTCTACGCAGGAGGAGATGGACAAATGCTTTGAATTATTGAACGAGCAGTCCGATTACATAAAGTTCACCCGGGAGAAACCGAGAGAAAACTGGCTTCCGTTTTTGGGCGTCCAAATAAACCTATCAAGTAGCGGTTACCTGACAAAGTGGTATCGAAAGCCAAGTAACAAGAACATCCTTGTTCATTTTCTTTCTTCCCACCCTTCACACACAAAGAGGGCGATTGTGAGAAACATGTTTCGAACAGCCACCTCTGTGTGCACTACCAGGGAACTAAAGGAAGAATCGCGCAACTTGGCTCGGCAAATAGTCATCTCCAATGGCTACGAAATAGTAACCCCACGAGATAAGTTTACAAGGAGAACGACGCGCCCAGCAAATAGTCATCTCCAATGGCTACGAAATAGTAACCCCACGAGATAAGTTTACAAGGAGAACGACGCGCCCACGCGAAACACTTGGCGAAAAGAAAGTCCCGTTCATGCTGCCTTTTATAAGCGATGAAGTAAGCGTAGCTATAAAACGATGCTTAAGAAGGGCAAGTCTAGAGGAATCGGTAGCGATAGTTGAAATACCACCGGCTACTCTACGTCGCCAATTAGTTCGCAACCGCCTGTATGACCGTCTGTGTGAAACAACAAATTGCGTAATTTGCCCTTACGGCAGGGACGGTGATTGCATGAGTTCAGGTACGATATACCTGATCTCTTGTAATAATTGCGGAGATGATTATATTAGCGAAATGGACAGACCTTTGTGTATCCGTATAAAAAAACACCTAGATGGCAAACGAAAACTGAGACGAAGCACCCCACTAGGCACGCATAGGATACAAAAGCAAAGCGGAGACGATTTTGAAGTAAAAGTCAATGCAAGGACACAGGAGTCCAAAACACCAGCGCGAAAACTCCTTGAGGCTTTTTGGATAAATGCCAAAAACCCTACAATGAATAGCAGGGATGAATGCCCGGAGGTCGTATGCGACCTGATCCCGTATGTTCGCATCGATTTTTGATGTGAGATGGTGCAGTCGTCAAGCACATGCGACTACAATCAGCTATTCTAAACTTCCTCATTGGAAGTCACGTAATAAGCGGCGGGTTTTTTCGAGAAGCTGTTGATCATGTGTTGATCACCAAAGAGTCTTTCGTCTTTTTGTAAGTGTTATTGAAGCGTTTGGCCTAGTAGATTGTATATCAGCATACCCTTCCAGGCTCTGAAGAAGGCGATACTGCCGAAACGTCAGCTAGCGTTGTATTGTATTGTGTTTTTTATGAAAGTAAATGTATGCTGTTTAAAAACCTCGCGATTGCTGAACAAGAAAACGACACATTCTCTTCCTTCCGCTCAACTCCTGGTGCCAGTTCGATCATCATCTTGACTTCCCGCAACAGATATGTATATCTGAATCATTTGAAGATACTCATTATCTTGTGCTTAAATGGGTCATCAGCAAGAAATCAGTTTCTAATAAACACTTCTTCTCGAGGTTAATTCGAAGATCAATCTTTCCCTGTTCGTACAGCTGGCAATTAATCATTGCGGGTCTCATGATGAGCCATGCTTCTTCCAGTAGCATCCTCGTGCCAGATACCTTCTGCAACTCTGGCACATGCGTCATTCCCGATCTACAATTCAAATTAGACGAACAAACTGGTCTAAGAGAGGTTTTTATTTATTAATTTTTTCATGAGCACACATGAAGCCATTGTTATACTATTCCGCAGACTCTGGAAAGGTTAAGTTGGCTGCAACCTAGACAGCCAAATACCTCCAAAACATCAATGGATAAACCACTATACCTAAATTTGAATCGCGTTTGTATCAAAACAGCTTCTTCAAACACTAACCTCTTTCTATGAGTATTCTCCGTCGTTTCTATAAATTTTGTTTATTACCGAATGCAGAGAATAGCCTTTTTCAGCTTCGCAAAACATCTAAGTTATCGAATGAATGGAGAAACTATAGAAAAAAAGTTCTGGGAGAGAGACAAAATAGACATCCGAGTCAGGCAGCAGCTATGTTTCAATTTTCCGTGATTCTTTAAAAATTGAAACACAGCCGTACAGTCATCTCATTTATATATTTTGTAAACGAAGTGAAGAAATTTACACTTCATACAGGTTCTAGAAGGCACGATAACGTTTAGACATGATGGACGTCTAGCTAGTAAATTATCTTCTTAACTGCCCTTACTTTTATGTCTTAAACAACTTATTTCTATCAGAGTGCTGACTGTTTTCATAGAGCAGCATTTTCATTTGATTGCACATATGGAAAGACTTATAATCAACAGTTATGGTTGCTAGCAACGGCAATATATTCCGTTGATTATCTAATATTCCCAACTAGTGCCAGAGTCATCTAATATGGTTAAGGTCAAGAAAAAAGACAAAGCTCTCAGCGTTGATCAATCCCTGAAGAATGTGCCATGCATTCGACTTCATTAAACATCGTTTGGAGGTGATTGAATGCACATCAGGCCTTTACAAAGACTCGCGGTGGCCTATATCAAGCCACTGCTGCTATCCTCCTAGACAAGTCTGGTACGAATTTTCCGTTCCCGGAGAGATGGAGGGTTTGGTGGGCTATCAGATGAGCACAGGGATCGATTCCACTTGTATGTTGCAGGGCGCCTCCGACCACTGCGCCATACGCCCATGCTTAATGTGGGTGGCTCTAATGAAAGGTTTAACAGTGTCCGAATTCCGTTCATCTATAATAGAATGGACTTCACGCTGCCGAAAACTTCAATTCAGAACTTTTTAATTATTGAAGAAAAATCGTTAGCAACGCTGTAATCCTTTCCAGCAAACAAGTAGGGAAAAAATCCTCGATAAATTTGATTGATCTTCAACGATTTTCTAGTAGACTCAGACTACTCAACTTCATATTGAGTAGAGATAGCATGCTGTCCTTCAACTGTTGATAGTTCTTTGGTAATCTTATTCGCAGAGATTTGTGGATTCTGCTTATTTTCACTTAATTTGATGAATTATAACCCTAAGAAGTGCTAGTCTGCTTGAAGTCGAAATAAATAGTCGCTTTATAATGCGCTTGGATTGAAAAAATTGTATGAACTCGTGATGTACTGGCTTATTCGGCTTGCTGAAATCTGGAACTGATTAAGCATGTTTTAATTACTAGGTTTCGTTCTCCTACTAAATAAATGTGGCACACAACGCGCAGTGGTAGTGATGACAGTCATAAAGAACAAGGTAGCGGTTCTAACCCGCCCGTGCTCATCAAGCTCACCATCGTTCTGAGGTTGGTAAATTGGAGTCAAACTTGTTCACAAACGGCTCACTCCCTGAAATCTAAGTGGGAACGCCCGAATATCATGGGATTTCAGGGAGAATCGACTCGACCATTGTTTAACGATGTTCGTGAAGAAGGCGGCAATCCTTCAGCAACAGCAGAACCCATTAATGAACGTGAATATATAGAAAATAATAACAATCGCAATTTCACTGTAAAACTCGAACATTTCAATAAGCTACTAATAGCTTTATATCTTATTTAAGCCAATTTTTGTCAACTGCAATTTGTAGTGAGGTTTATTCGCCAAACAGCGCTTCCTCTGCACGAGAAGAATTTTGAAATTTCCATGAAGAAGCCGCGTTGAAAGCAAACAGTGCACAATCACCGAAGTCCTAGTGGTAGCCTAGTCGCGAGGTGACAATTCTCTCCTCGATGCACAAATGTCAGTAAGTGCCTTTGGCGTACCTAGGAAGGAAAGAAGAGGAATTACCCGAACGACAATTTATCGACCGAATTGGAAACCTAACGGAGTCGTCACGATTTTTCGTAAAGTTGGTGAAACTAACACGAAGGATGATTAACTCTCTCTATAAAAAAGAACACAAAAGACATTTAGCACTCTTCTCAAGTCGAATGATTTGTCACAATACCTTTGAGGAAGCCTCTTACAAGAAGCCGAATACTAAAGCTTTTCATCTATTTGCTTAGTCTAGGAAGAAGGTTTCACCAAATGGAATATGCGAAACCATGCTAAATAATCGACAATTAGCCTCTTGTCATGATTACTTAGACCAAAAGACTGGGCCAAGACCTCTGTCCAGGAACATGCAGCTATGAACAGATAAGCTTCAGAACTGTAGCCGCTGTAGTAGAAATAGACACGTAATCACTAAAATATGAAACAATGAATAGATCAAAAATCTTTAGTGTTTTATTATTTTTTACAGCTTTATATAGAACAAAATGTAAGTAAATCAAAATAATGATTGAAGAACACGCGTAGCTGAGAACGAGATGCAGAATGATCTTTCACAGATCAGATGCAAACTTGAGAAAGAACTTAAGGTATAAGTGTAACAAAAATGGTAAGATGCAAGTTGGATAAGGTTCAACTAAATAAGGGCAGAGTAAGACTTTAAAGTAAGAAGCCAAAAAATGACTCTATATAGCAAAACTCCAAGTGAAAAGGTGTATGAAATCAATCGTCAAGACCTCATGATAAGACATCACCGAGACTTGTCGATGAGTCTGTATCGTTTCCTTAAATGCCTTTGAAATAGCTATTCCGTATTTAGTTTTTTCTTTATGAGTTTCCGAATTGACGGTACAGAAGAAAGCTCTTTCCCTTCCTAAAAAAAGAGTTTTTCAGTTGTATACGCTTTTTGAAATGGTGTTTTTGATTAGTTGGGCACATCCGCAACGAACCGAATTTATTCCAATGCGCACCTGTTGGGTATTACTTGCACCGTTAATCTTAACTAAACATTTCCAGGTCACAATGAACCTTACTGATTTTGATAAAATCTGACAGAATCAATAGGTATTTTCCTACAAAATAAGTTCTCGTCTATCGAGCTATCATTCATACTATCGGAACACAAAGTGCATTCTGTTGTCATATAGGCTCGGTTGCAAAACCCGAAGTTAGTGGACAATCAATGCTGCTGGCCACCACTTAATGCATTTTAAAAGTTCAAGGCCTTTTCTCGATCTAACAAAGTCTTAAATTTTAACGAATTTAAAATACAAGTTTGAGAAAAATCATTTGTACTTGTGGAGTGTGATTTTTCAGAGCTTGTTCTGCAAATCCGTCAAGCCCTCAGATTCTAAAGTATTCCAATTAGCGAAAACTTCATGCGCGAAAATGGCCAAATTTTGTGGATGAAATTAGTAGCTCGAGAGTCCGTCAGTTCGTTTACAACTTTAAGACTTTGTCTTTTCCATAAACACAGTTGGATGTTGGTCGAATTGATATTTTCTGGGATAAGTGTACCCACTAACCTTGCGAATCGAATGAAGCTTTTCTAGACTAAAGTGATGCTAGCTTGCCGATCCAGAAAAGTGGGGCTCTTCGGCACTAGGCGAGGTCGAACCGGAGGCCATACCCATACGATCTCTCGAATTATTGCGAAACTCGCGGCACTTACATGTTCGCTACTACTTATAATAAAAACTCTAGTAATTTCATATTTACGAATATCTCTTGCCACAACATTTTCACGTTTCCTTTTTCATTGCTTAAATTTTCAATCTAATTTGTATAAAAAGTAGATGCAATACGTGTCGCTCCTAAACAATTCAGGAACAGAATGCTGAAAGACCATAAAATTGAGCTTTGAAATTTTGTGGCTATGAGTAGAGAGCGTCATTAAAAATGTGAGATGAGGAAAGTTCGCAGAGAACAATTAAAAACACTCAGTTAGATAAATGGCCAACTTAGATATTTTCTCTGAGGAGCATGTTTTTAAAAGAGTATTTTTAAGATTAATACAATTTTTAACCGAGGAAAAAACATCTTTAATATCGGCAAATTTTGGTTCAGAACCAATCTAGTGGTAGGCGGGAGTTAGTGTTGTCCCGCCTACAGTCGCAGGCGGACCATCTATTGTGGCTACCGGGGCGACTTTTGAGAGGGTATGCTGCTTGGCCATATGTCCTTCTATACGCTTTGAGTTGCCAACAACGTACTTTTACCTTTTCCTAAAGTGGGCCTTCTACCGTTATGTTTATTTGTGTTACTTTGTTACCTTCAAGTAACCTTTCTGTTTTGAGATTTTAGTACTTCTTTTCTAAATTGTAGCTTATGCAATCAAACACATGCCCCGGAAAATCTTTACACAGGGGCGTCGACTGTAAAAGAAATAGCTAGCGAGTTGGTAGAAATCTACTTGAGGTGTGGAACAGGTTTACAGGTAATTCACTCCGCCTTATGGGAATTTTTATGTTAAACTTCGTTTCCAGGCAGAACACTAGAAAATTCTTGAGAGTCGGTGTCGAAGATTTTTGAGAGGTTGCGTCTTCAGTTTCTTTGGTAAGGATCCCACCCGGATATACTCGACGTCAATCTGATGTATTCTATCCGTATAGAATGTTCTTCTCACATTTCCATGTTTTCTCTTCATGTTAATGTAGGGTGGTCTGGTCTTTTCGAGAATATTCTCCTAAAGACAATTTCTCACTTTCTAGGAAGAAAAAAAGATAACCTTTAACATTCATTCGGTCGAAAATGATCATTATTTAAAATGCTTTTTCAGAAAAGGTTACTAATATTAATAAGATATCCCTTTTGAAGATGTTCATTTCCTTAAACTTAGTTGTCTTTTGGGTTTGCACCAAGTCGGAGTGCTCTTTCTTCTCACTCCTCATGCACACAACAAATGCCGTCCCGAACGTGTTTCTCACAAGTTCTTTTTATACCGTATTCAAGTAATGAGGCTGGCATATTTCAGGACGTACAAGTTTGTTTGTTACTCTTTTTTTTTCTGGTCTAGGCTTATCGAAAAGAGTTGGGAATTGTGTTGTTGAGAGCACAAACCTTTCTCTGTTTGTCTTCGTGTTATTAGTCTCTTGTAACCATATTTCTTTTAGATCAAAGATTTATTTGAGGTAGTATAGGAACGTAACACCAACGACCACAACAAATGTGCTCGTGTAAACAAGTTCCTTAATGATGAGATGAAATCACATAAAATTGCTGGTACAAGCGGAAGCTAAATAAATTTAAACGATCGAGTACATACAAAATGTGCGCTTTCCTTCATTTCATGAAGGTCTCTGACCGCTACAACTGTAGAACTCGGCAGGTTCATACACGGCAGCATCCGAATTTGAAGGCAAATGTTCTCAAGCAGTGTTTAAGATGTCAATGGAAGAAGATTTTCTACGTATTGTGAAGCCACAGCAGAACTCAAATATGGTTTCATCAACCTCTATGAGTAAGTGTTGTCTAAAACAAAACGAATCGTATCGAAAATGGGCTGGGATTCAAACACTATGTGAGAACACGCGATTTAAGCACCAGGCCTGGAAGTTTTTCAATGGAACATAGACGATATTGAGAAATCAAAAGCGAACGCCATAAGAAAACAGACCATTTAAATATCATTTATGAAGAAAATTCGAAAAAGTGTACCGATATACTCTTCGGCACCTAATTTACAATACGGACATGTAGAACACTGAAATACATGACTGGCGGATCACTTGTTTAAGCTTAAGGATATGTGAACCATTGTGAATCACCTTTAGTTTCTTTTGTAGTTTGTCTAGAAGCAGCCAAGAAAAACTCGGACCGTTTTAAAAGCATATGCTGCCGATTTATTGCCTCTTTAGGAAATTATATGTATCAAATGTATCGTTTGCAGTCCGTTGATCGTTACGAGATTGACATTGACACAGGGCGCCAGTAAATTTTCCATTGTTTCTTGCAAGAATAGTCCAGTGGGTTCTGCTTGCTCTATAAACTCGTTGAGCATCTTACATTTCTTCTGGGGTTTTCGTGAAGAACTTTGACCATCGGATCGTCGGCTCGGGTGCTCTTCCTGCAGTGCATTTGATATCACGGGGAATCCCGTTACTAACGATTCTTGTACATCAGTTATCGTTCATACGTTTTATGTGTTCGGCTCACCTTATCTTCGAGAGTTTGGGGTACGGAACGGCATCTTTGATTTTTGATCGTTGACGCAGATCGGAGATTCGGATCCTCTCCCTCAGTTGTTTGACATGGGATACTCCTAGCATTCTCTGTTCGACTGCGCATTCAACAACGCTAGGCGACTTTTCATCCTGCTTATGCAAGGACCAGGTTTCTGTCGCATGAATTAGGTCAGGAAGAGTCGCGGTGTCGAAAAGGTGAGCACGCACTTGGATGTTCTTTGTTCTGTTCAGAACATCTTTGATGCTCTTGAGAGATCCTCAAACTAGTCGTTTGCTCCTGCTCAAAATGTGTGTATTCCAATGTTGTTTTCGTCGTAGGACCTACCGTGCATTTTTGTTTTTTTATTACCTTTTTATCTAGTACACTGCACGTGGACGCCATAATTGGTTTTTTCTTAACGTAGCTCTATCTATCGTATGATAACGTTATCGCTATAAACACTTCAGTGTTGATTGTTTAAGTGGATAGCTTTGTACGATAAGAATCTTTATAAGTAAGGAAAAACTGTATAAAAAATAAGATGACCGTTAACGTGGTAAAATCAATGGAATCAAAGCGCTTATTGATCGCCTGTTTTTGATCTGTACTTCAAAATATTCTAAGTACTTTTGATCTACGTTTTCGTTGATTATATGAGAACGTTGTTTATAGTGTACCTAATATATCTTTGGTTTCAAAAACATATTTATGCACCGGAAAATCTTTTTAAAAGAGGAGGAAACAAATTTCTTCGGATTACCCAGCTTACGAAGGTAGTATTCTGGAAAAAAAACAGTGACAAAGTCGGTGCGAAAGGTTCTTCCATTGGGTGATGACCCAATGTGTTCGACGGCTAAACGAAGGAGAATCACATCAAACCGAACATACGATTGTGACATAAATCTTTGCTAAATTGTTAACCTATGAATGTTGTGCTAATGCATTTGGAAACGGTCTTCAAGAACGAGAAAGAGTCGCAAAAGCACCAACCAATTTTCATAAAGTGCATTTAATTGAATTAAAGTGTAGAGAGATAAAGGACTCTCCGCTTTGATCAATCCCTGAAGGACACGCCATGCATTCGCCTTCATTAAGCACCTTTCGGAGGTGATTGAATGCATATCTGGCCTTTACAGTGAGTCGCGGCGACCTACCGATTTATCGAGCCAGTGCTGCTATCCTCCCAGGCAAGTCTGATACCAATTTTCCGAACCCGGAGAGATGGAAAGTTTGGTGCTTTATGGGCGTGGGATCGATTCCACGTGTGTGTTGCAGGGCGTCTCAGACCACTGCGCCACACGTGCCTAAAGTGTATAAAATATTAAACACTTTGGTAAGAAGTTGCTTGAAAGGTTGTATAAAGTGGAAGCACTTGGCAGTTCTCTCCATTTTGAGCTGAAAAAACTGTATATTGTGTGAAACTCATGGTATGAAAACGAAAACGCTGTGAAGAGAAAATCAAGATTCAAAGACAATGAGGTATAGAAGTGGATTCCTAACTTAAAGATTAATGAACTCACGCGATATGTACGAGAAGGTTAAAAATTAGTAGCAGCTCGTTAGTGTTAGTACGTTCGCCTGCAGTTCTCTACCACCAAGAAATTATTGACTGCATTACGACTACCATAATAAAAAAAATAACTGTAAGCCGAAGAGCTTCTGAGAGTTCATTTTTGTCCTCATATTCTATCTTAATAAAAATTTACAATGGGACGGTGTACTGTGTCCTATGAACTTGTAAGGGCGAACTAAGCACTGGAACACGTTGTCTAACAAAGGTACTGTAATTTAAATATATGCTTATAAATTAACATTATTGTAGTATTGTGTGTCCTATTCTGCAATTTTTGTCGGAGAAAAGTTCCCTTTTTCATTTTATAAGTCTTTGTCTAATGATTTTCTTCTCGATTAACGAAAGAGTTTCAGAGCCACTGTTGCATTCTATTTTTTCTATGGAAGTAAATGCATGATGCATAACAGCGATTGCTGGACAAGAAAACGACTCATTCATTCTCCAATGCCGAGATTAATAGGAAGTCGTTACTGGAAAGAGTTTCAATCTCTGTTGGCTTTAGCATCAACTAGATGTCCGTAAATATCAATCAAAAATAAAGCAATCAATACTTTTGTGAGACTTCACTTTCCATCTTCGTAATATTGTCTCAATCTTGATTTCTGGAGTTGAAGATGATCCAGTGCAATACGTCAATATTTTTTATCTCTTTAAAATCGATTATTTTTAAAATTGTTCATCAGCTCCTCAAGGATAATTCAAAGGTCCGATCAATAAGTATTGATTTCGCAGGTAGAAAGAATGATTGTACTAAGTAGTTCAGAAATAAATCGGTGTTTTAAAATATTTATTGTTTTAATGCTTTTTTTTATTAATGAAATATTCTTTTTACCCTAGAATACCACATATCATTAGAAAGCACTAGTTGAAGGAAACACGCGAACAACTGTTCCAGATTTTGTAGAGCAGCATGGCGTTAGCACAAAAAAAATTTCGGCTCATTTTAATTGCATAGGAAAGGCAAAAAGACTCAAGAAGTGGGTCCCGCAATCACCGTTCTCTCTATCGAATTGTGATGTATGACGAGAATTGGATTCTGTACGACAACTGGCGACGTTTAGGTCAATGGTTGGGTTACGATCAGGTTCAGCAGCACTTATCAAGGCCGAAACTTTACCAAAAAAAAGTTAATGGTGATGGTTTGGTGGTCTGCAGCTGTGCTGACTCATCACAGCTTTTTGAAGACGGTTGAAACGATTACGACGGAGAAGTGTTGCAAATAAATCGACGAAATACACCCAAAGCTCTAAAAGAACTATGGGCATTAGTCAACAGAAAAGGACCAATCCTTTCCATGAAAACGCCTAGCTTCATGTGATGGAACCAGCGCTGCAAAAGCTAAACGAGTTGGGCTAGGAAAGTTTGCTTTATTCGTCATTTTCACTCTTGCCTACCTTCTTCGAGCACCTTGAAAACTTCCTGCGCCAAAATGCCTCATCAAGCATCATGATGCAAAAGAAATGCCTTCAATGAATTCTTCGCTTGCAGGACTCCAGAATTTTATGGAACTGGAATACATAGACTTGTTTTTCGTTGATATAATTTCATTGGTGTTTATTTTGATTAATAAAGCTTTTTTGAAGCTATTCACGACATTTTAAATAATATGGTTAAGGGTGCTCATTTATTTCTGAAAAACGCAATATATGTTGCACGTGGCTGACTTCAAAACTAAGAGCTTCATCTAATATACTCAATTCGTCCTTAATTATGCAAATTCATTTCAAATTTTGTTTTCATTAGCGGAACTTCTTCATTGGCAACAGTCCGTTATCGCACACGGTCGATTCATCTACTCGAGTCGTTTAAGTCACATGCTGATGGTTTTTTTTTGGGGCAAATCACTGATAAACTGTTTTTCTCCGTTGTTTTGTTTTCATAATCACTTCATATTCGGCGGCGTGTTTCTTAGTATGTCAGTTTTTTTTTCTTAGAAAATTTATGCTTTTCCTTATCTCTGCCGGTTATAGTCACGTCGTGTGCAAAATTTTATGCACCGAATAGGTTTGACTACACTTTTGAGCTCTACGAATATAGGGTCTCCCTGAACCCTTCTTACGGATAGTACATCTTCCATCCGATAAACTATTAGAATGCACGGCTAAAGATGTATGACGGCAGAAGGCGTTGGGAAAGGAATTTATCATTAATCCGTGCAACGAAGCTTGTTCAGTACATTTATGCTCCGAAAACCAACCAAGGATAAAATAATGCTGTTAACAATTGTCACTTTCATCGAATGAGTCTCATATGAATGAGCGTTGTTGATATGAAACTGCTTCCCTTTCTATTCTTTTGATGTCTATGACAGACCAGGTGTCTGATTTTTTATGATAAAACTGGTATAGCATAAGAAAACGCACTGATTGGCTAACCTTTGTTTAAAAGAAGTGAGACTTTCTAACATTCCAAACAGTCTGTTCTGATGAATTTCGTCCTTCTCACTCATAAAAGTGGTCATTTTAACGTTTACGATCATTTCATATTCGTTTTAAAGTCTTTTAACGCACAGTCGATTTAGTTACTTTCAGTTCCTCTTTAGCCGGGTCATAAGTTCCTATGAATAAATTGTTGAGCATACGTGAAGTTGGCAAATAGATTTATTTCGGCTAAGGTCTCGACGTCTTCGTCTTCACCAGCGACGATGATGTCATATGGCGGTCTCTTTGAAAATAACTCTGTTTTTGTCATAACTTTGCTAATGTCACAAGCACAACACAAACGTTTAACTCTGGCACCTTTCTTCTTTTCTGGAGTCGCTCATCTTACTCTTTTGATATGCTGAAATCGTTTTATAATAACAGGATGCTATAATTACTCAGGGATTGTCTAGAATACTGTAGACGAAGGTTCTGGAAATCGATTCTGCTAAGGCTATTTTGAGAATTCTATACACTAAATATCGAATGGATGGGGATTTCAGTGCTGCTAGGTGACATTCATACGAAGACGTCTTATTTTTCCACCATACAGTAAGTGGTTGTCAAGTACAAAATTTGAAATTTTAAACTAGGTGTTTTAAACTAGACTAAACTAGGTGCGACAGAGTGTTTGATTATTGATCTTAATCATATTCCTTTATCAGTCTTACCAAAAGTAGAGGAATAGCAGAGACTAAAACTCCTGAGAAGTCTGATATTGTTTGGCAGCGCTTCGCAGCTACACCTTGCGTTCGAGTAGATTTTAGTAAAAGTTCAATATTGCTTTTACCTAAATCTAATTTTACGGGTAAATAACGAATAAAATGTCCGACATCGGTCTATCTCTTAGTGACATGACTTTGTATCCGACCTCATTAACCATTGTAGAGTTGAATGGATCTTTCGCTCATATGGGTGGACTTGCATGGGTGCGTATAGTGCAGAGGTTAGAGGAGCCTTGTAATTCACAAGAGCCATATGATTCGATCCAGCACCTCGGAATCAGCAGACCTTCCATCCCTTCAAAGTTGGTATCACACTAGGCTGGGAGGTAAGAACACTGACATGATCCATAGACACTCCACTGCGAATCACTGTATAGGCCAGATATGCGTTCAGATCACCTCTAACGATGCCTAATGAAGTCTAATTCATAGTGCATGCGTCAGTTGTTGACTAACACAGAACGTTTTAAACTTCCAAGGTAACTTTTGAATACTCAAAAACCAACTTTCTGCAAATTTGGCATAAATAGTTGATATGTTTATTTATAAGATCTCATAAACTGATCTTGCTGAGCTTATGCGAGGTTGGTAACAGTTTTTGTTACCGCTGTTGTTGTTGTTTTTCGCCTTTTTTGTTGGTGCTGTCACATGTGGGACTATGAAGTCACGACTATGAGGAAGGCGAAATCGCCGAAAGGCCAGCCAAAAACAAACGTCAACAACACTGACAACAACAAAACAACGACGGCAACGAAAACCTATCCCAACTTCGCATCAGCTCAACAAGCAGCTTATAAGATCATATAAATAAATATAACTTGTAATACACTGCCGATATACAAAGTCAGTGTTTTAACCCTATAAGACAAGTTTTACACAAGTTCTTTTTGGGTTCGGCAGAGGTGAGAGTTTTAGTTACCACAGGAAGAAGGGATTAAACCGATAGGCACGTTTGTATCATGTGGCACCCCTCGAACCAGTGCGCTACAGGTGTCTTCAGTTTATCTCTGCTGTTATTAAATGTGTGAACTACGGTTATAGAGCTTTGGTTCCCTTGAGAGCAATCGTTGAAAATGTATGGCTACATCACGACAAGCATAAAAAAGTTCGTCTTTCACAGAACATTTTGAAAAATGACATAACACACCAAAAAAGGCTGTGTCTAGAGGATGCTAATGGCTAAAATCCCATAAGACGATTTATAACAACAGTGCTTTAACAAAATACTAACAACGTTGCTTCAGAAACGTGTAACAAGTTGGTTTTACTTTTACTCTTTAGATGGAGACTATTTAATTAATGGGCTATCAAGTCTTCCAATCTCGTTTTGCAGATCCATTTCACTAGTATACGTTTTTTGCAGTTCCGACCGTTCTTTCTTATGCATAACATCGTCCTTTTCTGTTCGTATCCCTTTTCTGCTTTCAGTGTCCACGTTCAAAAATCGGTCCACAATTAACTGATTGATTAATACCTTATTTTTTCTACTGATTGACAATGAACCATCATGTAGGTGTGCAACCTGTTCTCCGCGTTCAGTGAATGTGCAGCTCAAACTTGCATCGACCTTTATCAAAAAAAATAGGGAACGATTGTTTCGTTTACTGTCAATATTTTTTCTTTTCATTAATAAAATCTAATGCCAGTTTTATAATCAGTTCTACATGTAAGAAAGTGTTTGTGCTGACGTGAAAAAAGTAAAGAAGTTGCTGTAGTACAACAATAATCGTCTCTTGGAGCGGTGCTGTCGTAGAGCTTCGTAGGTTTGGCTAAAGAAAGTCGCATATAACTCAAATACTCTTAGCTTATTACAAATCGTTCAATAAGGGTAGGAGTGAGATTATAACAGCTCTGTATAAGTGATCCCGCCAATCAAACGGTTGAACAACCTGTGATGATTCCCTCTAGTTCTGTTAGCATAGATATGATGAAAAATTTCATTCAACGGAGATTGGTTGTATCGTTAGAATAAGATATCTGAGAAATGTTTACAGAGAGAGAATGTGACTAACAATCGCATTATGGATGGTAAAGAAAATAATTTTACTTTTGCGAAACAAAAACAAATGTCGACGACTGTTTTCTGTCTGGTAGCAATGAGCGATCAACAGAGGATCTGAATTTGGTTAAGGATACCGGTGACCCTTGGATTGTCATAGGCCGCCTATCGAAACCTGTAATCACTTAGTCACTAGGAATACCGATAATGGCCAAATAACTCGCCTAGGAAACAGCAAGCTTCATGTGCATCCATTCCGCATCGAATCGAGTACCTATGGGTCAAATCACAAAATAGACAAGCAGAATATGACAATTTTAGAATGGCTTTGAACGTAGGTTGCTCAACAGGCTTTGCCGTTGCTTGAAACAACATTTATCTGTGATCCAAAATAAAATATCCAGCTCCTTTTTGGACTTGTTAACCTTGCTGGAGATGGAACTTGCATTACATCATAATTCACACCCAAGGACACGTTCAGTAGCAAAGAAGAGCAATCCATTGTGGGAAAGACGGCACAGCTTTCATTTATGCATCGATAAGTGCTCTCGGTAACAGCTTAGTGTTTTTCCATCCTATTTTAATAATTCTGGTTTGTTCTATTTCCTTCCGTTTTTCTTTCATTACTGAAAGAAAACGTAGCTCTTATAAAATGATCTCACCTGCGCAGGTAATATCAACTTTGCCATTTTCTCTTGTTGGATGCGATAAAAACATTACCTTCACACTGGATTTCGCTTTTAGAATAGAATCGTTGAAGAAGCAAAGCTGAGGTACAGGTCAACGTTGACTCGCATTAATTTCTTTATTTTTTTTCGAAACCGACTTTCTCTAAACCTCGGTGAGACTAATCAATATGTATTCTTTCTTGATAAGCTTGCACGAGGTTGATAAATATATTTATTTTCGGCTAAATTTTCGGCTTCTTTATTTTTGTTGGTAATTCCATATGCCACTTTTCTTCGCTTTAACATAAAAAAACGAGGTGAAACAACTTTCGTCGTCAGGAAAGCAGTTTCAATTTTCAACCTTTAACTCCAAATATCAGTGCTTTGGAATGGAAAAACCCCACTACTAAAAATGAAAGCTACGACAATCCAGTAGTCTTCGTCAACAAAGTTCTATTCCGTTAGAACAGAATTCTAGTCCTTCACGGCATTCGATTTTTTGAGGCGAATTTCAACAACACATTGTTCGCTGAACTATTTTTGCTGTAAAGTTGTCACGTAGCTTGAGGAATTTTCAATCAGTTAATAAGATGTTTGATCTTATCAGTATGTTTTTCTGATACAACCATGTTATGAAAATCCAGAAAGACTGATATTATGTGATTTCATCAGCATATATCGTCGGAACCTTGTTTTGATAAAAATTTTTCTGTTGAGAAGTACTTTGGCGCTTCAGCTTTGTTCAGTGTTCTCAAGATTATGGAGCAGCGTGGTACAAAAACCGTCACATGTTAAAGTGCAAACAGGAAATGAACCCTTTTTCTTGCACGGAAGAAAGAGTATAAGAGTTCACATCATACGAAAATCTTTCCATTCTTCTCATTTAGTACATGCAGCACTCACTTGTCGGCTTTCCTGACTGTCCAGTTTCGATCAGTTTTTATGGAACTGTTGTCTTACATACTCTAAAATCGTTCACATGCTCTCTAACAGCTTTGAGTAGATCTTCTATAATTTTTATTGCTCGTGGTATCGATATTTTGCAGCCTTCCCATCTTAATGGCTCTGATTTTCAACACAAACCTTTGAAAGCT
Source organism: Angiostrongylus costaricensis (assembly GCA_900624975.1). Classification (NCBI taxonomy): domain Eukaryota; kingdom Metazoa; phylum Nematoda; class Chromadorea; order Rhabditida; family Metastrongylidae; genus Angiostrongylus; species Angiostrongylus costaricensis. Next base: position 65,024 of record UYYA01000245.1, read on the forward strand.
GAGTCAAATGCAGTGTTAGTATTACGAGAGGCTACTACGGCTCTGCAATGAGCAAATCGTCTACAAGAAGAGAATCGAATTTTCCCAAGTTATTTCAAATGACCTATGATCCTGAAAATGAGTAACTTTCTGAATTCTGAAGGTGCTAAATACATTTTAAGCCGACTTACAAGTTTATTTCATCCTTGACGTTGTATGAGTAATAATCACTAACTTTGCGAAAAAAGATAATGATAGCATAGGACTCTATGGAAAAATTCGTCTTATGAGAAATCCGCTATGTTCATGATTAGCAGACATTAGGTTAATAATATATATTGTTAATTTACAACAGCTGTCATTTTGGTGAATGTCTTCTTCCCTATGTCCTGGAAAGCGCAACTTGACCACAACCTAGTGGGTAGAACATTTCCATGACCTCAACAGATGTTGGGGAAAAGAGCAGCTTCTGCGCGCTCACCCCACTCACCGCTCCCTCTGGGTCCTAATGAGTCTTTTACATGGAGAGTAACCGGAGAGGGTTCACATGAACGGGTAATGTGCCCCTCTCACATGGAAATATCAGTCGGAGATATCGTTTGAGATCACCCGAGATAATGAGGCATTCCTCCCTACGGTTCATTTTTGGATTCATGAAGTTTATTCAAAATGCTTCGGCCGTTTTACGCACTGAAGTTTGAGATTATTGAGCAAGGATGGCGATTTCTAACTCAAATTCATTGCCACTGTCCTACGCACGCCTAGTGGAGTAATTTGTTTAAATTTACGCTTAGTGTCTGGTTATTCTTTTATTCAGATACACAGTGGTGTTCATTCGTTTCGCCATCATATCCGTCTTCATACGCTTTACTATAGATTAGGTACACCGTGCCCGGACTTATGGATTCATTGCATCTACCGTTAGGGCCAATTATGCAATGGAAAGTTTTGCATAAAGGCTAATACAAGCCATTGCGAACTAGCTGGCCTCCTAGATTCTTCGGCAGTAATTCAATCTCCGCCACCGATTTCTCTAAACCCGTCTTTTGCAATAGTTCAAAAGCAGAATAGATTATCATTGAGCATGCCGTTTAACTTTTACGCTTCTTCGATGACAGAGATCCCTGTGTAATCAAGTGGTTAGAGATGTACAACTCGTGGTCGTTGGTTCAAACCCACGCTCCGAGCAAACCAAGCCCTTCACCTCTCCGTGGGCGGCGAATTGACACCGGACTGGTCGATGAGGATAAAAACACTGACTTGACACACAGGTAGGCTACTGTAAGTCAATCTGGAAACCAAATATGCACTCAAACTACCTCAACAATACCTGACGAAATCAAGAGCATGGTGCATTCCTAAGGTATTCAACTAGGTGGAAAGTTTTTTACTTTATCCTTTGTGCTTTATTTTTCAATTCTTTGAAGAAATAATTGTCTTTAATTTAATTTAGCCTCTCTCTTGTTCAAAGACTCCAAGGGATACGATGGCTTGCGCTTACAAGTATTCCTTTCCTACGCTTTGAATATTTTGAAATTAACCCTAACTCCATGATTGTTTTTGCTCGATTTTTAAATGATAAGACAACCAATAAATGCACTTTTGGTTACCTATGGATTCTTCGCTGGATATAATCGCTAGGTTTTTCCAATGGTTTTTCATTTTCGTTGTCCTACGATGTTTTTCCGTAGTTTTCGTGCCTATTAGTTAGTTATGGTCCGTAGTCTTCAATGAAGAAACGAAATATGATTCAAAGAGAGCAAAAGGTGATAATGCAACATCGTGTGATTAATGATATGATAGGGGTCGATCTGCACAAACACTTGAGATCCCTGAGCTTATCACCTTAAGAAAAAACAGCTGTTTCATGAGAATGTACACTGTTAACACTGTATTTCTTCTTCACCGCAACGTTTCGGTCTCAGATAAAAACAACGCTCTATTTTTATTGATATGATAATTTTCAGATAAGATGAGACAAAATATATTAGTGGCGATAAGTGTATTGCTTTCGATTTCTGTTCTGCTTGATGGACTACCCCATCGTCGTTATCAACATCTTCATATGCGTCGACATTTTCATGGAAGAAGGGTTAGTAAGAAATTAGACGATTTCTTATAAAAATTAATCTGTCAGATCAATAACCGCGAATCACGGTTTACTGGTTTTGCAAAGATTTTATAAAAATTGGCTATAGTGTTCATGATTATTAAATTTCAACGGTGCTTTTTTCTACTATGTTCGAGTAGCCGTGTTCTTGCACAGTCGTTGCAAATCAAAGCTTTTCAGGTTTAGAAAAAGCTTCCAGACAAAGCTGATACAAAATATTTGTTAAATGAAATGAATGAACGAAAAGTTATCTTGTGCGAATTGATCATATCCACTTGTAGAAGATTAAGGAAGAGCTTTAGAAAGGCTTTCTCGTCTTTTTTCCTCTTCTGTCTCCATATCAACGAATTAGCAGACGAGTGGCTTTGATATTTGTTTTCAACAAGTCGATTACTAGCGATCAAAGGAAAAACGTATCTATAGTAACACGTGTGTTCTTTACGTACCGTGTGTTTCGCTGTTCTCAAGTGGTACTTGACAGTGAACTATCAGCACTCCCCGTTGTTGTTTAGCTAGACGTTTTCCTCAGTTTTCTATAAGGGGCCTTCTATTAACACTTTATCATTTACGAATATCGCAGTCATTTGTTATCAAACAACCGTTCACGTCAACATAATCTTTTAAACGATGACGTTATCGGTTTTCTGGAAATTTCCCCATTTCTGTTCCGTAGAGTGAAAGAAAACTGAGAACAATGGCCGACCATTCTGTCACACAAACTATTGAATGTGTAAAAATTTTTCGTAGTCCAGAGATTTGTTGTCGTTGCTGATATATAAATTTTTCAATAATTTACTGCCTTATTGCGCCCGTAGAACATTTTTGGGTGTTGCCACGCTACGCACAACGGTGGAATTTCACCAGAGTTGCTCAACCTGGAATGAAAGTCTGTTTTTATAGTCTAGGCACCGAGGAACTACTAAAACAGTGCAGATGCTCTACGCTGTGGACTAAAAATGTCTACATCCTTTTTTTTACTTTGTGTGGTCTGTCATATTATATTATTCACATTCCCGCATTTTCTATCCGATTCGTTGTTTCCACACATCCACTGCAAAAGTGTTCTGATTTCCGTACCAGCTCGGCTGCCAGTTCGTCCTCTTCACTAATATAGTTAAATACTGATTCGGCCGATTCTCGCTAGAATGTTGACATAGACGTAGCAGAACACTTTTGGGTTTTCACCACTGCTGACAAAGTGCGTTTTAGATCGGAGGACGGTCGCTCTAGAATAATCTGGTAGCATTTTTCCAATCCCGGAGGGAGGGGAGGATTTAGTGGTTGTGAACTGGGTAGACCCAGTATTGCACACGTACGGCCCAACATGAGATATAGGTCAAAAGAATATGGTCTTATAAACTGATCCCGTTGAGCCGATGCGCGATTGGCACTGGTTTCCGTTGTCGTTGCTGGTGTTGTTGTCGTTGTCGTTGTTGCCGGTGTTGTTGGTTGATGACTAAAATTTGGGCGATTCCACATTCTCTAGAGCCTAGATGTATTCTGCACAAGAATGGTTTAGTTATTCGGTGAAAAAAAGCAGAAGCATTAATGAAGATCTAACATATAAATAAACTCCATATTGATCAATGACTACTCACCGTGCTGTTACGAGAGGGACTGCCCTCGTGTTGTTCAAGCGGGATGGCGAGCGAGACCCACTCGTGAATCAAAAAATCATTTTGAAATAAGGTGCCAAATGATGTGTTATAGTGAAACATTCGTTTTTCTGGTTCACCTTTGGATTTTTGAAATTTAACTGGAAATCTGAGGAAGGTGAAATCTGGGAAATGTCAGCCATCTACCAACAATGCCAACAACAACGACAACGACGACGAAAACTTCTACCAACATCGCATCAGCTCGGCAAGATCAGTTCATAAAACCATATTAATAAATATATTAAGCTATAGGCTTGATTACTTTAATAGTTTAATGACTTGCCTTCTTTAGGAACCTTGCATATCCATTAAAGTGCCTTTTGATTGGTAGTTTACAATTTGGTCAAAGGTTTTCACTATCAATTCTTCTAAAACAACTAGTTCATCTTAAAATAGGTAGAAGCGTAAAACCAATAAAAAACGATGTCCAACTTGGTTACTATTGAAAGATAAAGCTGAACTTCTTGCCATAATTGCCTTACAATGGTCATTTATATTTTTCCGGCATATTAAATTTTTATGACATGTTTGTTTTCCGAGTCAGTTAGATGGAAAATAATTCAAATTACACCGTAGTATTTATTTTATTTCCGAGGCTACTTAGCAAACACTTAGCACATTTCAAAGACGAACACCGTCTGTGATTTCCGTCGCGATCAGTTTGTTTGTTCGGCGCTTTGATCAAGCGCAAGTGAGAACAACAATGGGCAAACATTCTTGTCAACGATTAGTACTTACAGAAACCTAATTCTAATGTTCTAAAGTTATCTACAGTACGCAATAATGCGAGCTTTAGAGATAAACTCACTTTGTTCTCTTAATCTATGTGCGATTGAATATTTTCTATTACAATTCTGAATCAACCAATATTTGAAACTGTATCAGAGAAGCTTTCTGAGCCTTTCTTAGTTGTGACTAATCATTGCTGCAGAGCAGATCATTGTATGCATTTAAGCAGACTTTAGTCTAGGTGCTACAGACGCTAATATACACTTTTTTAGGGCACTTAGGACGATTTCGACACGGTAACTTGCTAATATATAAGGCACTCGCTGGTGCCTTTATCTGGTAGAACGGTCAGTCCATCCTTCGGTAAAATAAAATCTGGTTGAGCTTAGAGTCTTTGTTTTCCATCTTTTAGCTACTCCTTATTACTACATTACGGCTTTGGAGACGCCTTAGATCATTTACACGATTACATGGCGAATCGACTCGACCAAAATTCTGTGATATTCATGAAAAGGCGAAATCCGCAAGCAGGAGTCGAAGGAAAACGCGAAATGTTCAAAAACATTGTGGACGATAAATGCGTGGAAAAGGAATCGAATCTAGGAAATGCAGGGATCCGTACAGTAGATGTCACGACGAGTTATGTGAAATGTAAAAACAATAAAATATTACTGGCTGAGTCCTTGTCCGAGCTGATAGCCTTGGATGACCTTGTCACAAAACGTTGCTGTAGTTGATGCTTCAGCTCTGTCGTCTTTGCTGCAGCAATGAATAAAATGTTTCTTTCAGTTATTCCGTGGTATGTCTGGGTCTCCAATGTGATACAAAGTCGATTGAAAAGGAGTGTAACACCGTATAAATTTCTTTAGTATAATGGATCATAAAGCACCGAATAAAATGGTTCCACCCCAAGGTGTCCTTCTGTGAAGGGTTCTCCTTCATTGGTTTGATCACTAAGGATTATCTGCTTCCTTGCTGCGATTCCCGATGCTAGCTTCTACCTCTATCATTATTATCATTTGTCATCCCGTTTATCGTCGACATACTCGATCGGTTACCGTTATATTCTCCACGCGTCCCTGTTGTGGGCAAGGGTAGCCAGTTTCGTTCTGCTCACTCAAGAAATTTACCAAGCATTATATCCTTCTTCTAGGATCTTCGCAGAGAATTCTGACCATCCGAATAACGCTCTTCTTCCTGTGCGCTTAAAAATCTGCGACAGCTAGTTGCTAAGGCCTGTTGTCTACATGTTGACGTCAAGAAAGCATCAGGTGTCTGGCTTACCTGATTTGGTCTGTATAGCCGTTCTCTGATCGCTAGTCTTGATGTTGCTTACAACTTTGCGTTTAATGCCTCACTTATTCATTTGTCATATGTTTGACTTCCAGCATCGGCCCTTATAATACGGTATGAATTTATATTCGAAGACTATGTGAATTCGAGTGTTCCTTTTTTCTCATAACCACTGGCGATCCTCTTGAAGCTTCTTCACGCTGCACGCTTTCTTCTGCGCAAACGTGGAGCTGAGTCGCTCATCGTGTTAAGCTCTCCATTTGCAAACAAAAACTGTAGCATTCAGAGCTACTCATTCCGTTTAGTGTGAATATGGCATTAGGAAGAAATCTTTTCCCACGAACATCGTCTAATTTAGGCTTATCTAAAAAGCAATCTTTCCTCAGTAGCTGTCGAAACTAGATAGCATTCGTTCCTTCTGGGTAATAGATGATATTATAAGAGCGGTATCTTCGACGAACTGAAGATGGTGTGGCCGCCGGCAATCGATTTCCACTCTCCTATTATCTCACTTCTAGTTTTCACACAGCGCTCTTGAGGGCGACTGTGAATAATTTTGGAGAAACGTTATTGCATCGGCTAACATCTTTCTTTACATCGATGTTAATGTGGTAAATCCCAGGACAGGCTTTCTTTCAGCCTCAGAACGATCAATGGCTCAACGTCTGTCTTGATGTGCAAACACAAGGTTGCTATTAAAGCATTTATTATTTCACCACATCTAACGTTTCGGCGGTTTCGCCTTCTTCAGAATCTGGAACGGTCAGGCTGACTCGTAAACTAGCCAGTTAAACACTTTAATAACCTTAGCAGATAAAACCTAATTCATAATTTGCTGAAATACAACGCTGTAATAGTCTTGTGTATGCTCATCGAGAAAAACATTGATGTTAATGTAGTTGTAAAGTGATGATAGAGTACCTCTTTTTGTTATTTTCTGCCTACTATAATTTCGCGGTAGGGTACTAAGCGAAATACAACCACAACGTTGCTGAGATATTTGCAAAACTCTGGACCGCAGGTGTCTATGGTGGGAACGAACGCGCTATTGTCCTTTCCGGGGAGTAACGCGTTCACCACCACACCATGCGGGTTTGTTTAATGCTTTTGCAACTACTTACCTCCGAGATGAGTTGAAGGTCACCCTAGAGTCGATAAAAGTGAGTCAGAACGGTCTCTTGTGTTTTTGCGAAATTTTAATGTATCTTGTTATCGTGTGGATGTACTTCGTCGTACTGGAGCACTTTCGAAACCCTGTCATGTTCTTGTTCACTTGTTCTTTTTTTTTCTCCAGCCTACTGAGGATGACTCTAGTGAGGATTTCATACACGACAGACATGCAGAATGAGCAATAGTTGCCGATGTTGGTAAGCCCTCTTTTTTTTTACAGGAATGCGATCGGACTAGTTTTTCGGTCATTACGAATTTCGAGCTTCAGCGGCGAACCTTACAAAGAGAGACAGAGTAGTGTATTGATGAAGATTACTTAGTTTCGGCCAACTGCTGAACGGTTTTCCACAAACGAGATAGCATGACGAATTTTGGAAGATAGAACTGCTGAGGCAACATATCCATCGTCTATAGTTTCAAATGTGTGAAGGAGAACATGGCTGTCGGAGAATTCAGAGTAAAAGTCTGGAAAACTTCATTCATTGTGTTAACCTTTTTGTTATCTGCCCACTTTATTTTTTTAAGGCTAGGTATTACGTGGTATGCAACCACAGCGATTGAGAGGTATTCACACGACATAGATCCAAGGCCATGTCGAACCACGGCTACACTCTCCGGGGGCCTCCGCGTTACACATTAAACCACTGAGGCCCTTGAAGGCCTTTCTTTCAGCTAGTTTTTTGCCTAGCGGTGCCACCAACAATATCCTGTCACCAGGATTGATCTGGGGAGGACAAATCTGCATTGAACACAGTTAAGCTGAGGGTCTAGTCGAAATCACAATGTTAAACTTTTTATTTTCTGCCTAGTGTAATTTCGCACGGCAAGGTACAAGTCTGGCCTGGGACCAAAGACTTGCCAGTGTCTCAGCACCATTGTGGTTGCATTTCTTCATTGTCTTTCTGGAAGCCGTAACTGTTTCATCTGGGGTCAAAGTGTGATCACCGTTGCTTCGAAGATGTTTGCGCGAACGCTGCAAATGCTCTTTCCCATATATTCTTCTTTAACCAGTACTGATACTGGATCTTACCTTAATATCTTCTTTTATCGCCTTTCTACAGATGTTCGAAATTATGGGCACTAGTTCGCGACTGTTTACGAAGCGTGTGATTCTATGTTGGCACCATTCCTCAATGGAGACAAAGTTCTCTTTATGATTTTCGAAATCTTGGTTTTCTTAGCACTAATATCGGGAGGTTGAGGTAGTCAGTCATATTCTTCATCAATGTTGTCTAAAATCCCATCTTCCCAAACACATTTTCGTAAGAAACTCCAGTTTATGGTTGTTTTGGCATTTTGCTTTTTGAATTTAGCGGTTTTCTGTCCCTCCACGAAAAATAGAATCTGACGCAAAAGAGGTGATGCCTCGATCCCGTTTAAAATTCGTGGACAATAGCAAAATCGTTGCAATATAGCCATCGATTTACTACGTGGTTTGTTTCATTATGGTCTTATTATTTACATAGATTATTAGTTCCTAATGCAAATCGCTCCTAGGATCCACAAGAACCATTCTACTCGAAAAGAGTTGGTTGCCGATAATAATAAACTGTCACAGTATTGGAATGCATAGGTTTTTATTTACTGCTACTGATTCTTCGTGAAAGGGTTTTATATGCAGCACAAGCACAGTGATGGTCTGATATTTGCAAAATTCGAAGTCCAGTTCAGTTTCAATCTGCGACTATGTATTCCGGGTGCTGACGTGCTACCCACTGCTCCGCTGAGGCCTTTGCAAGTGGAACTGATGGGTGATTACTGGGTGATAGCACCGTTGGGGTAAAAAAGAGACTTGCTGAGAGGCTGCAAAACAAAAGTTTCAATAGTGCAATGGGGGCACGTGAGATCCGGAAAGGATGATTGCGGGTTCGAAACTGGACATCGGCCCGAGTTTTTCAAGTATCTCCACGTTATTATGGATAACACAGTGCTGTCAATTTATCATCAACGTCGTCTATGAGGGCTTATTTTTTCGGTAGTGAACATTGGTTAAATTATACAGTGTTCGGAATGTCTACGAAAAATATTGCTCTTAGACTTCCCAGATCGGCGACTTTTAAATTATTGAATTTAATACTTTGTCAATTCTTCTACCTATTTTATGAGAAATGGAAAAAAGTCACTGATTAAAAATAACAGCTTTGTAAAATCGAAAAAAACCATGAAATGGAGAACTTGCACCGTCATGTAGTCTTATGGAAGAAATGTCTTGCGGTGCACATCGTCGATGGTTTTAATAGTGAAATGTATTAATGCCTACCCATAGTTTACCGCCTTGTCGCGGCTGGGAGCTGTTACTGGGTGTCGGGCTGTGATGTACAGTGGGGATTCATCTTCTCGGCAAGCCCTCCCAAGCTGAGAAAACCAGCGACATCATCATTAGGAAGCCTAGCTGAGAGTAAACCAATATCAGGACCCACCACCGTCCTGGTATCAAATTAGCCGCATGGTAGCCAATCTCCCTCTGACAAACAAATGCAACTGCCTGGTGTGGTGGCGACCTGGGGCAGATTTTGCCCAAGATGACCTCGAGACTCCAGGGAACCACAGGGCTAAGCGAGCAAAAGCCCGAAAAGTGGAGATTTTGCAGGGGTTCGCACCACCATCGAAGGCGGGTTATCGAAGTATCAAAGTAATGTGAGAAATAAGAAAAAACGAAGTTCTATAATATTTTAATTTTTTAAGGGTAAAATAGTGCTCGGGAAGTCAAGCCACGGAGAACGTTATTTTACTGCCTTTATCATTATAGATCGAAGAAAATACTGTAATGAGGAGTTTGTTCTCTTATTTAAAAGTTTATCCTTTTTGCTGTACTTAAGCAAAGCGAAAGAAAACGGTGTCGAGATAAACTAAACATGAAAACAGTTAAACCCAACTCGGGGATCAGACTTCGTTTTATCGTTTTTTACCACTGGTAAAAATCAAAGAGATTGTGAGAACAAAAAAAGTAAGGTCCGAGCTAAACATCAAATTCTATGATGTTTTTGCTTTCTCTTAATGGGAAAAGAAAAAAATTGTTAGGAACAAGTGAAAACGACACGAATCGCAGAAGTGGAAAGGCCTTAAGAGCATTAACTAGAAACCTTCGGCTTTTCCGTGCTTCGTTTTCGTCTTTTAGCTACGAAAAATGTTTCAGATTCATCGCCAAGTTCCACATTATCCAGCTCGTAACGAGAAACACTCGTCCTACTGTAGCATACGTGAATATCACGTCACCTGCGGACCTGAAAAACATTGCGATCTGAGCTGTGATAATATGTACAGGTTACTATTTGGCTGCTTAGATAGTTATAATTTTTCTCACAGCGTTAATAATATGATAGGAATTGTTTTATTTCAAACTTTGACGACCAGAGAATGCTGAAATAAAATTCTGAAACCAGAAAGCGAAAAAGAAAACACGGAACGAAAAAGAAATGGACGCTTAGCCTCAAATCTGCAGATAACTTTGAGAAATTTGTTAAAATGGAATCTCTGATTTAAAGGTTTATTCTAGGTAATCTAGAAAAGACTGTGACGAGCTATCAGAAATATGTTTTTCTACACAGAAAGCATTATTTTCAAAGGGTTGAGGATCGTTAAATCACTGTGACTGATTTTCGTAGGAGAAAACTCGCGTGTGAAAAACCTTACTCTATCAATAAATCAAAATAAATAGATAAAATGCAATAATTTTTTTTGATGTTTCATGATTTGATATCACATATTGTGAAGACCTCAGCACTTCTTGCATTTTATTCGTTTCTGCGCCTCCATTATCAACAAGGTCTCTTTTATCTTCGTAGGTTCGACTCCTTCGTTAGGGTCATTTTGTTTATAAATGTCGTTGTAAGCTTGTAGAGCCGATTCTCCTTAAAATTCTGGGATAGCGCTGCTAGTGGCATTTCCGCATGAACTGGAGGAGATGGGCTAATTTTAGACAAGTCTCGCAGTAATTTTGTGAAAGTGAATAAGAGATTTTGTGATAGCTATACCTCAATGCGTCATCATTAGACGAGGCAACAGGAAACAGGCACTACATTGCACCGTGTCGTTCATCGCTGAGTAAAATCGAATCAGCTGCTTCATCGTAATGAACGACACTACGACTCATTGCAGCACTTGCTTCTTTTGAATAGCGTTTGATATTTACTTTAGCTTTAACTTTACTATCGCTATCTTAAAGGTGATTGTGTTACATAAAAATGACAGCTTCGTTTTATCCTTTAACGACTTGTTTCCAGTCCGCCGCATTGCTACCACGATCCCAACAATTCTAAATGTTATTTTCCTCGATGCCTTTGCAAGGACGGATTTGTTCGCAACGAGCAAGGCCACTGTATTTGGGAACATATGTGTCCTAATAGATACAGTGAGCCAAGTCGAAATTCAGTAGGTTTCTTTCTATGTCATGACAAGAGTAAGATGGCGATATGAGCTTGACGTTAGGTGAGCACTGTTGGTTAGAGAACCTCATCAAAGTCGGAATCCAAGAATCATTTATTTTGCAAAACTGGTCACACTTCATTGTTAAAAGGCTACGTTTTTTTGAAATGATTTCTGTGATGTTATAAGCCGATGGTTACCTTTTATTTTGCAAAAACCGAAAGCGAAAGAGAGTCTCATAGCGAAAATTCTCAACAAAAAGCATAACTCAGAGATCATACATATGTAAGGAATTCCTATTTGTTTAATAGAACAAAAAGCATACAGACTGGCAACGATGGAATTGTGATGGAGTTTGTGCCGTTCATACGAGGACGTCATCATTCACTGAAAGATGGCTATCAGCGTCGTCATCGTCATAGACATTAAAAAATGATGACTGCTTTATTTTTATTTACGTCTATCTTATGCCGATATTGGTTTAGAGTCATAATGAAAATGCAAAATAATTAGGATAAAAAGTAAGACGTACTATCGAAATACTAGGATGATTCGCCTATTGTAAGACGTAATTCGTCCACAAGAAACAGTTATGGAGATTTACAGTTTTGATTAATAATGCCATGAAAGAAAGCAGTACATCCATTCTATGATTATTCCTCATAAATTGTTCAGTTAATCTACTAAGTATCCGATTATAGCTCTGATCAGAAATGACAGAATGAAGGCTCTTATGCCTTTCCTATTTCCTAGAATCCCTGTTGCTTGATGTCATGCTGTATTACTACCGTTATTCTCTTTCATGCTGTATAACCCGAATCTGCTTGTTATGTCTATCAGCTATCAAGAACAAAATTCAAAGTCGGCTATGAATGACCATTAATGAAGCTACAGCAACAGTGTTACGTGTTCATGTAAATAGCTGAATTATTGTAGAGTAATAATTCAAAGAAATTACATCGGTAAAGCATTTTTAAAGATGCAAATTAAACACTGCACGTTAAACAGCTTAACACATAACCGACGGCGTAGAGACTGAAATGTACATTTTAGTTCTTCAGTAGGTTCCAGCACTTTTCTACAACGCAATGCATATTCATTCGTTGATAGTAAAAACCTGATCATTGGTGGGCGGGTAACATCAGAAAAGGCGCTCTCACACTTTATAATGCGCAAAAACACCATTTCCGACGAAATCGTTTTCCAGAAAACAACCAAAAATAGAACACATAGAAAAATCGCCTGGATGAGAGGAAATAAAGCAACAGAAAGAATTTTACACACGTTATTCAGGGCATTTGCACATACTTGTGTACATTACATAAACACAAATTTGACGTCAAATGAGTTACAAATTCGGCGTAGAAAGCGGTTACTCTGAACAAAGAGTGCATTCATCGTTGTAATTTACTACATTGCATGCTTGAATGTCCTCCCAACGGTTTAACCACCACCCCCACCATCATGGATTCATCCAGCTAGGAGGGTCTCCCAGGCTGAGAAAGTGTCCGGCGTTTCCATCAGCAAGCCTAGCTAAGAGCAAACGCATACCAGGATCCATCACCCTCCTGGTTCCAAAGTCGCATGGTGGCGAATCTCCCCCAGACCAGCAAGGGATGCGACAGTTTGTCGTGGTGACGACCTGGGGCAGACTTTGGCCAGCCTGAGTTCGGGATCCCAAAGAATCACATTGGCTTAAAAAGCTTAAAAAGCAAATCCCCGAAAAATGGAGATTATGCTAGGACGGTCCAATCAGTGAGGACGGGCCATTCAAGCATAAAGTAGATAGATGTGAACTTCTCTTTATAACTCGAAAGACCGACCTTCTATGAACCTCGGCATAGATAGTTGATAAATTAATTTATATGATCGTATAAACTGATCTTCTTTAGCTGGTGCGAGGTTGGTGCAGGTCTTCGTTGTCGTTGTCGTTGTTGTTGGTGTTGTTGGTCGATGGCTGACGTTTCGGCGATTTTGCCTTCCTCAGAGCCTAAACGTACTTTATATAAGACTGTTTTTACTATTTGGTTGAAAAGAGTTAAAGTGTTAATGAAGACCAAACTTTCAAATAGACGCTATATTGAACAGAAAGGCCACTCACCGTGATGCTACGTGCGGGACTGGCCCACACGTAGTTCACTTGGGGTCGCGAGCAAGACACGCCCCGGGGACAAAATATCATTTTGAAATAGGGCGCCAGGTCACGCGTGATAGTGAGGCATTCGTCCTTCCGGTTCATCTTTGGATTTCTGAAATTTATCCAAAACGCCTCAAGAGTTTTGCGCGTTGATGTTTTTGATTCCTGCGCTAGGATCTGCACATCCACTTCAAAATCATCGCCGTTGTGCTTTTGTTCCCTATGCGTACCTAGGGGAGTGTTTTGACGAATTTTAGATTTTCCATATAGATGTTCTTTTATGCGGACACAAAGTGGTCTACCCGTTTCCCCGATATATTCCTCACCGAATGCATTACATGAGATCAAGTATATTATACCTAAACCCTTGCAATCGCCGTCTCTCCCGTTAGGGCAGATCATACAGTTTTCTGAGCTGCACAAACGATCATAGAGGCGGTTTCGAACTAAATGGCGGCGTAGGGTATTGGGTGGGATGTCAGTAATCGTTACATAATTTTCAAGACCAGTTTTTTTAAGCACTTTTCAATGGCGTGGCTTACTTCATTTGATGTGAAGGGTAGCTTAAAGGAGATTTTACTTACGTCCGAAATATTATTTTGGGAATCTACCCGAAGTTTTCCTCTAGCCCGAGTGGCTTCTACTTCGTAGCCATTGGAAATGGCAATTTTCCGTGCCAGGTTTCGCGATTCCTTCTTTTCCTCTTCTCCTGTGCACACATTTTTAGCCGTACGATACATGCTTTTGATAAGTGCTTTTTCATGTGTGAAGGATGAGAGGAGAGGCAGTGGACTAGAATGTTTTTACTACTTGGCTTGCGATACCATTTTGTTATATAGCCACATATTGAGAGCTTTATTTGGATGTTTAAGAATGGAAGCCAGTTCTCGGCAGGTTTCCCCGTGTAAATTTTATATACTCTGACTGTCGGTTTAACAATTGAAAGCGCTCATCCTTCTGTTCTTGGAGCAGACGGTGTAGCAGTCGTCTATATATCTACAGTAGAATAAAGGCCGAAGATCAAAAACGGCTGCTTCTATTTTGGACGTAAATGCAATAGCGAGACTTTGTGACAGTCTCTGTCCCATTTCCAGTATTCTCATTTGCGCATAGTATTTCGAGACCACCTGAAGATTGAACAACTAAGGCACTACTTTACTGAAAAAACCTTATCCTGACCCAGTTTCTAAAATTCATTCCAATCCATCTACTTAACTGTGCTAAAGTGACCGTGCGGTTCCTAGCGCAGGAATCAAAAACATCAACACTCAAAACTCTTGAGGCGTTTGAGGCGGTTATAACAACTTGTTGTTCTTCCGGACATTGCACGGTGCAGAAGTCCGTGCTATTATCAGCTAGTACAAAGCGTAGCAATATTTCATATTACTATTATTATTATTTTATTTCAATATTTCTCTTAGCATAATAATATTTTTGTAATATTAATAATATAATATTAATATAATATTAATAATATAATATAATATAATATTATATTATATTAATATTTTTGTGACCGGACATTATCGTTATATCATCAGCATGACCATCAGCATAGTGTATAAAAGGGCATCACCAAGTGAGTATGCCCCATTCGAGGAGATGGCCCGCTGAGGAAGGCATAACTCGACACGAAGGCGAAGCCGTCGAGACGAATAACAAGCGAGGACCGTCGACTCGGATCATCGGCTCTGAGGAAGAAGAAGACGTCGAAACGTTAGCCTAAAATAAACATCATTATCAACCTCGGGTAAGCTTATCAAAGAAAGAATACATATTGATTAGTCACACCGAGGTTAAAGGAAAGTCGGTTTCGAAATAAAAATAATCTTATATAAAGTGCGTTTAGGCTTTGAGGAAGGCGAAATCGCCGAAACGTCAGCCATCGACCAACAACAATAATAACAACGACAATGACAACGATGACCTTTACCAACCTCGCACCAGCTAAAGAAGATCAGTTTATACGATCATATAAATAAATATATAAATAGATATGTTTAGTATTAGCTTCTTAATCATATCTTTCGCGAAGTCTTTATAAGAAGCCCACAAGAGTAATAACTGCGTAGCTTAAATATTGACACTGAAGAAACTTCCGCCAGTCCTTATAAACACGCTGGCTCGGATCTACACACGTTACTTGTCTGAATGCAAGGTCCCTACTCAGTAGAACAACAGCAGAGCCGTGCTATTGTTCAAGAACGGTGAACTCCACTATATCGGCAACTATCACCCAATCTGCTTGATTTCCGCCGTCTGCAAACATTTCACTCGAGTCATCCTAAACTGGATTGACAGAACACTAGACGAAGGATAGCCATGTGAGCAAGCAGGGTTTCGAAGAGGATTTAGTACAATGGACCACATCCACACGGTAACAAGACTCACTGAAGTATCACGAGAGTATAAAAGACCTCCCTGTCTCGCCTTCATCGATTTGAAGAAGGCCTTTGATTCATTTGAGATAGGAGTCAACGAATCCCATGATATTCAGGAAGTCCCTACATGAAGGATCTTCGTGACCTACGCAAAATTTCACAACTAAGATATCACCATTCTACATTGGTATTAACAACGGCGTGAAATGAGGGGTTATGCAAGACGATACTATGCCGCTAAAATTATTCACCGTGACTCTCGAGAGCATCATGCGAACATTGGAAGGGGATAATACGGGAGTGAAAATCGGTGGTCGGAAATTACACTGTCTTTCCATTGCTGATGATATCCCTATAACACCAAACATTAGCCAAGCGGAACGTATGCTTGCCGACTTTGATAAAGCCTGTGGAAAAAGTACCATTTTTAGCAGAGGTAACAGCTGTGTTTTCAAGCCAGTCGAATAGTGGAACACGCCGTTCAGATGGTTAAAGGCGACCACTGAGTAAAGAGATGACAAAGGAGGAAGATTTCGGCTACGCACACCTCTGAACGGATTACATATGCGGTTTCACAGCGCATACTGAGCAACACATTCCGATCCGCTAAGAAAGCCATTAACAGGAAAACGGGTAAAAAGTCTTGAATTTTTTAATTTGGCTAATCGACAAAAAGTGTGAGACCAACCAGGCAGCCGAACCCTAGTTTGTATCACAGGAGAGTGTCATCGATAATATTTTAGAGGTTGTTAGGAGTGAAATGGACAAAACGCAAAGCTAACAAATACATTGCCATACAGTAAAGAAATTGCACCAAGCGGGAGTCGAACCCGGGTCTGTACCTTGGGAGGGTACAATGATACCGCTAAACTGTTGGTGCGCACATGCGCATTCCGTCTCTCGCCCTAGAGCGAGTCCTATGCGGTGTTCACTTTAAGATAGAAAAACGTCTAGTTGCGAAATATTGTGATGTCAAAAAGAAAACGATGCACCAAACACGAGCCGCCACACCGAGCAAAGAACTAAGCCTCGTGCAATAATGGCGTTGCGCAATTTTGGCCCCACTACATACTCTGTCTGAAGCAATCGATAATATCTTAAACGTTCTTAGGAGTGAAATGGACAGAACGCAAAGCTAACAAATACATTGCCATACAGTAAAGAAAATGCACCAACCGGGAGTCGAACCCGGGTCTGTACCTTGGGAGGGTACAATGATACCGCTACACTATTGGTGCGCACATGCGCATTCTGTCTCTCGTTCAAGAGCGCGTCCTATGCGCTCTTCACTTCCAGATAGAAAAACGTTTAGTTGCATAATATTGCATTGTTAAGAAGAAAATGATGCACCAAACACGAGCCGCCTCACCGAGCAGACAACTAAGCCTCGGGCAATAATAGGGTTGCGCAATTTTGGCCCCACTACATATTCTGTCTGAAGGAATCGATAATATTTTAGAGGTTCTTAGGGGTGGAATGGACAAAACGCAAAGCCATAAAATACATTGCCATACAGCAAAGAAACTGCACCAACCGGGAGTCGAACCCGGGTCTGTACCTTGGGAGGGTACAATGATACCGCTACACTATTGGTGCGCCCTTGCGCATTCCATCTATCGATCTAAAACGCGTCCTTCGCGCTGTTCCCTTCCAGGTAGAAAAACGTTTAGTTGCGTAATATTGCACTGTTAAAAAGAAAATGATGCACCAAACACGAGCCGCCCCACTGAGCAGACAACTAAGCCTCGTGCAATAATAGGGCTGCGCAATTTTGGCCCCACTACATATTCTGTCTGAGGCAATCGATA